>JAZBGZ010001434.1:0-13845 GCA_037414795.1 Stenodera caucasica | reverse complement strand
CAATAACACGTCATTATAGCTCGTTATCCAGTAGCCGTCTTTTATGCTTTTTCACAAAAAAGTAATCGGAGTAGGCTGTGATTAAAACATTCGATTCGTCTATAATCGACTTGATTCTTTATCTCAAGACGAATGAGTTGAGCAAGGCCTACTATTACAGAAGAATGTAATTTTTTTGATACGGGGGACATCCGGTATATTTTCCGTTTGACCTATACACTGGATACATAAATAATCTTTTCGATTTTCTTTATTGTTACTAGGAGAGCTGATTCGAATATTTTAATGGTCGAACCGCAATAACAATCGAAAATCGATCAATAAACTCTAAATCGAAATTGAGTTTGATTTTCGATGAATTATTTATTGTAATTCATGTGATTGATGAGCGGAAGTTGATTGGTTTCGTCGAAATTGTGGATTGATTGACGAAAGAAAGCAAAAAAATGGGTTATTCACCCCCTGTTTGTGGAGATGTTTGAATTGTTTGTTGCTATAGAAATGTGACATTGATCAAATACGAAGATAAATTCTTAATGTTCCGCCGGACACGTTGATTAGCAGTTTTCATTACACTTTCACTCATTCCAGTACAGATTCAAAGAATCAATTTCGTTAATTTACGAGTTAAACAGGTGAATATTAGTTGAATTTATTTGTTAGGTAAACGCGAATTATGTCATAATAGCACAATTATATTTATACTGGTAGTTTTCTAATTTTACACGTGTTGAAATGTCTACACTTCTCCATTTCTTTTGTTCTATTATTATAATTGAAAACAATTGCAGCTTGCAATAATATTGTAACGATATAATTGTCAAGTTGGCTGAATTTAATTAGTGATGTCCATTTTTGTGGACAAATCGTTATCGTTAATTGAGAGGAAAAAACAACAGTGGGCCAAAGAGCGAGGTAATTTCGACCAACACTGCAAAAATAGTCGAATTAATTCGAAAATTTTACAGAAGAACTAGCAAGCTTGAAAGCACCATGGAGTGCACCACAAGAAAAACAAATTTCCTATGAACGACCATTACAAAGGTGAGTTTCCTTAGAAAATTATCAATAAAAATGAAATTATTTTTTTTAGAAATCGATATGATGCGAAAATTGCAATGGCCAATAATAATAATAATAATAACGAATTCTTCCGTAACGATAATAATAATAGTACTGATAGAAGATCGAGTCTGCCGCCGATTTATAAAAACCAATACAATTCAACTGATCGTAGCGATTTAGATAAAGGTGGTGAAACTTCCGGTTATGGTAGCGATAATCCGAATCAAAACTGTGATAATCCACAACAAAAAGTACAATATTGGAGTCATCATCATCATCATCATCATCAATCAGGCTATGAATCGTCATCGAGCTATAAAGATGATCGACCGAAATGGAAAGATCAGAAACGTTTTTGGGAGATGAAAGATGAAAATGAGCCGCCGAATTGGGTGAAACGCGGCTTACAAAACGACGAAGAAATCGTCGTTGTTTCAAATACATCACCAGCCGAATCACCACAACACGACGAAATCGACGATCGACCATCGACGAGCTACAGCAACTCGATCCATAAGTAGATTATCTCCAGGCAAAAAATCGATAAAATTCACAATTTTTGCTGACTTTCAGAACTTATATACGCGGCCAAAATCGTCCTGTTGATTCGACTGAATTGGCAGAACGGGAAAAAAAACGTCAAATAGCTCTGGCCCATCAGGAAGCTATCCGGCAACAATTGGAGGAGCGCGAGGAGCGGCGTCGACAAGAACGTGAGAAACGGATACGTGAGGAACGTGAAGAGGAATTACGTATTGAACGTGAACAAGAAATGGAACGACAACGACAAGAACGGGAATTACGATTGATGCAAGAGAAACAAGAACGGGAACGGAAACGTAAAGAGGCGTTACAGGAGGCGATACAACAAGCGGAGAAAGAGGCACAATTGGAGAAAATCAAACTGAAACTATCCAAACAACAGAGCAAAACTGAAGAGAACGAAACCAAGAATAATATAATCAAAGAAAAAGAAGATAAAAATAATAATAACAATAACGATGATAAAAGAGACAGCGAAATTGCGCCTCCAAAACAAGAAAATATTTTGAACAATGAAATTAATCTGGATTTAGAAAAAAATAACGGCCCTAAATCAATAAATGAAATCAAAATTGAGCCTCCAAATAATATCAATAATAATAATAATAATAATAATAATGGTAGAATTCCTGCATCATTTCAAATTTTGCAAACTCCAAGAAGTGAGAATTTGGCTCTAGTCATGCAGGCGCCTCTTGAAAATTTGCAAAATATGCAATATGCCCTTTTGGTATCGAATTTGGCTAATTCATCAGCAATACCGATAGCTATTCCAGTGATACCAACACCATCACCTCGAATAACTCCACGTACTGAAAATCGAATTTTAACACCAACTCAATATCGTGAAAGTAAAAATTTTTGCGATTCCAGCACCCAAACTGATTTCGTCGAAATCAACAACAATAACAACAGTAGTTTCGAACAGAAATTCATCAAAGAGAAACTCAACAATCTGGAGTACGATAATCGAATGAATCGAAAAGAGCGCCGAATTGGGAATGTGGAGGAACGGCCGAAATGGGGTGCGAATCGTCCGCCGACGCGTTATTTGAAACAAAGCGAAAAAGATCCGGTGTATCAACGTCGGAAATTACGTCAAAAAATGCGCGATGTTGGGATAACAAAAGAAAATTCTAGCGATGATAGTCCGACGAACAGTCCGAGGAGTTATCGTAAGAATTTCGGCGAAAAACGCCACAATAGTCGCGCCTTATGGCGGAAAAACGATCACTATTTCACGCGAAACATACGAATGTACCAAACTGAAATTGTACCATTGGAAACTGATAAGGACCAGATTTATTACCATCGAAAAGAGAGGAGAGACTGTTGTTGTCGATGTAACTGTTCTTATGGCGATGGGAAAATTGATATTTTGAAAATCGAGCATAATTCGAGTACGCCGTTAACGACAGCTAGAGACGAAATCTTACCTAGTTGCAGTGGAAATTTGGAAAATGCCGAATATATAATCGATAAACTAACAGCATTGCATAATAACCTAATTTTGAAGCAAGAACAATCGGAAAAATCGCCACGCACACCGAGTTTATCATCATCAGCAAGAAACACTAATGACAATTAGTTCTTAATAATTCCCCCACAAAAAGTGTAGACATTTCAAATTAGCAATTTTATAATTATTTACAATTTTTGTTCTTTAAATTTTCAAGAATGGACGATTTCCTGGGAAAAAAAAAGGAAACCGCCACAATTCTAGACTTATCCAAAACCACAGCCGCTAGTAAAGAGGAATTCAAACGTTTATACGAAAAAGTGCCCGATTTCAAAATAAAACCGGAAAAAGTATACGCGGAATCGATCAAATTACGCGAGAAAAACTTCAAATTCAAATCGGGCAAAAAAGATTTGAAAGCGAAACGCGAAACGTTCAATTTTCTCGATCCGCTACCGCGCGAAATGAAAAACTTGAAAATCAACGATTTAGCCAAGGTAGCCATCGACTGGAAAATGCTGACAACTGTCCGGCCGAAAAATAAAACCGAAGAAAACTTTTTCTCCAGGTAAAAACAATTGTACCTCATCAATTCAGAATTGTTGATCGATCCCAATTTTAGATTGGTGGAAATACGAAAGTCGGAGATCAAGACGCGAGCCGTGGAAAAACGGCAGTTCATCCGCGACCCGCAAATACGCAAAATCAAAAATAAGGCCGGCCTTGTTGAGACGCGGGTGGTTTCCTGTGAGGATTGCGGCGAAGATTTTTGCGATGGTAAAACTCCAATTTCGCAAACAAATCGAATTAATTGCGTATTTTTCAGGTAAAACTTGCAATCAGTTGACGTACGAGTGTTTTGTTCGGGTGCCAGAAGCAATTAAGCCGATCCAAAAACCGACATCACCGCAACCGGCTGGGAAGTTTCAGCGCAACGCTAAGAAGAAATCGAAGAAGAAACGATCGAAAAAACGATCGGTTTCACCAAAAAAAACCAAATAATCTCGGAGACTTGATTATTTAAATCTATAACTACACAATCCTGTATTAAATACATTATTTGGAATATTAATTAAATGAAAATTAAGAACTAATTGTATTATTCAAATAACGAATTATTCTGGTACGATTTTGATCCAGGCTTCCTCTTCTTCGCCTTGTTCGTTGGGTATTCGAACACGTACTAGTTGAACAGGCCCATCTGGTGTTTCAATAATTTGGGTTTCACTATCGGCCAATGTTTCACCTGTTATTGTACCAACTTCATCGTCATCATTCTCAAATGTTATTTGTTGTCCATCAATGATGATATGTTCAACTGTTTCTAAACCATTCTCATCTTGTTGATCTTGTCCAATATCACTAGATGATGTTGTCGATAATATATGTTCAGATATATATAATTTCGAATCTTCTGTCATTGTTTTAGTATCATTATCATTGTTGCTATTATCAACAGCTTCAGCTAATGCTATCGGATCGACTATTTCCATTTCACCACGTGAATTTACGGTAACTAATTGATCATCATCAGTTGTTAAACGTGGTTGATTCACAACAATTGTATCATTTAAATGTCCTTGAGTTTGCATATGTTGATATAATAGTGGTTTTCGCATAAAACCAGCTCCACATACTAAGCATTCATACGGTTTTTTATCCGAATGTACAAATCGATGAGCATTACGATTATCGCGACTATTGAAAGCTTTACCGCATACTTCACATAAAAACGGTTTTTCGCCGGTATGGATACGGCGATGTTTCTTGAAATGTTCCGGATAAACAAACGTAGCATCGCATACATTACATTTATACGGACGTTCGCCTGTATGGGCCGCTTTCATATGATAATCTAATAGACGACGTCGTTTGAAACCTTTACCACAATCAACACAAATATAACGTTTATCATCGAAATGGGTGGCACGTTTATGTGATTGTAAATTGGAACGTTGTGAAAATGTAGCACCACACATTTCACATTGATACGGACGTTCACCGGTATGGGTGCGTTCATGATCGCGTATTTCAGCTTTACGTGCAAATGCCTTATTGCATATTTCACAAACAAACGGTTTATAGCCCGTATGGACAATTGAATGTACTTCTAAATTATGTGCCGAACCGAAACTTTTACCGCATAAATGACAACTGAACTCTTTAATACCGGTATGTGTCCGTTCGTGTTGTACTAGATTTTGTTGACTTAAAAATGTTTTCGAACATTGACTACATTGAAACGGTCTTGGACGTACTTCATGCGTTTTTTCATGAGCTCGAAACGTATATTTCGATGCGAAATCTTTACCACATTGCTGACATACATACGGACGTACACCGGTATGTGTATTTATATGTTCTTCTAATAAATTACGACTTGAGTATTTTTTACCGCATGTATCGCATGGCCATGCTTTATTTTGTGGATAATGCATTCGACGATGTATGCGAAATAAGCGTAAATTGCTGAATATACGATTACAAACTTCACATTGAAAATCACCTTCTTCGGCGGCAACGTGTTCGTCTAAATGCGCCGATAATTCGTTACGTTTACGAAAATCTTGACCGCAAACATCACAAATATATAAACGACAATCGTGGGCGTTTTTCATATGGGATGTAATAGCACGAGCATCTCCAGCTACTGTTTCATTACCCTGACATAATAAACATGTGAATAACGAGTCTTGTCGTGCCACCATTGGTTGTGAATTTGATGGTTCATCTTTGATTTTAATCAAATCGTTTGGATGTTGTAATGATTTTTTACGTAAAATATTCGGACGATCTATTGATAGACCATCACTGCCCGGTTCTAATTTGATTAATTTCTCATTTTTGGTTGGTGGTTCATAATCAGAATCGGACGAATGATCGACAGCACCAGAATCAACAATTTCACCAACACCAACACTACTACTAGCACCACTACTAGTTGTGGTGAAATTTTGAAATTGATTCGTTGATGTTGACAAATTACCACGACTTGTATCAACATCGGTTTTAACATTATCAACGTTCTCTAGACCACCGTGCATTTTAACCAATTCCATTTCAATATCTTCAATTGTTTGTAATTGTCCTTTTTCTGTCTATAGAAAACAAGTGAAATTAACAATAATTTTTATTGAGAATAGGAAACTTACTTGAGTTGTCTCCTCATCAGATGATGGGATATCGAGAATTTTACGCGGCAATTCATTCTCTTTGTTAGCTTCAATATTCGGTTTTCTATCGATACTCGTCTCATTCATATCGTCATCCATGTCGGTTATATTTTCACCATTTTGACGCATTTTCGAATTTGTGAAATTATTGATTAACTCAGTTTTAATTTCATTCAATCTATGTTCTAATTCGTCGACTTCATCGAACAATTTGAAGCATTTCTTACATATAACCTGTGAATGTACAGAATCTTGTTGTAAATCAGTTTCTAAAATCTTCGATATTACATCAACTAGAGCGACATCTGAATATAATTTTATCTGAAATTATTCCAGAAAAGTAAGATAACAATGATTAGTTTTACTCTATATGATAAATTAAAATAATTTTGGAAAGTTTTTAACCTCTTTGTTGAATATTTGTACAGAATTTCGACTGGACGCGCAACTCCCATTGCAAATTAAGCATAACGTATTCGACGACATACTGTAAATAATTTTTTTCATCATTAATTCCCATTCTTTAATATTTATCAATTGGAAATAATATTCAATTAAACAAAATCACAACTAACAATTGAAACTTGGGAATTTTAAGAAATATTCATAATTATTACCAATATAATCACAAGAAAATTGAACAACATGAACAAAACGTCCCTAGAATTGAACGCTATTTTAATGATAAAAGACGGTTATATATAAGCGTTCAGCAATATTTCTTACATAAAATTATTGCAATTCTAATAATAAATTAGGAGAAATATTAATAAAGTGATGACAATGTTAATTATTTAATTACCTTTTTTTTCAAATAAATTTTTTCTAGAGGAATTTTATGGAAACTTTTATTTTTTAAAAGCAAAAACAGGGCTGACTCGCTGAAACAAATGCTGCCAAGTTTGACACAACGAAAAATGAACCACGCCGTACAGCCATTAAAGTTGGCGTCGCTTTTCAATCAGCCAATCACAACACAGAATTGAAGCATTTCCGGTAAAATGGCGAAGGCGACAAAAAAATTATGAAAACTTATCATAAAATCAATAATTTTTTTTTAAAAGACTCTCAACTCATATTTTTTCATTATAATAAAACAAATAACATTGAGTTTTTTCCATACAATACTCGAAATAGCTCAATTCAAACAATTGAGATCGTTGTAATTATAGAGTTGGAGATAACAAAATGGCGGCGGCGAGTGCGCAATTTTCACAAAAAAAAATTGAAAATTCGTGCAATCAGAAAATTATCAGCCAATTGACGGTAATTATAATCAATTATTATCAATAAAATTAATAATTAAAATTTGATTTTAGATTCAAAAAATTGACTAGAATATAATGAGAGTTTCAATAATTGTTGAGAGTGATTAACTATTAAAATAATTAGATTTTAAAAATATTGCAACAAAAATTCAAAATAATTCCAAAAAAGTGCGCAAGCGTTAGACTTGTCAACAGAAACCTAACCTAATACTTTGGTTAATAGAATGTTATTTTCATAAAATACCGAAATTTCTATTTGTTTAATTACAAATAATGATTGAAGAAACTGCCCGTATTGGTGTTGAAGAAATTTTATCATCATTCGATGATAACAATTTGTTCTCATTAGCTGCAACTGTGACGAACGGTCTATTACGAAATAAAATACAAAATAGAAAAGGTATTTCTATATAACTTATTTTCTAAAAAAATTTACCGTTTCTTGAATAAATTTAGAGGCTGTAGATTCAATCATCAAGTACTCAACCGATACTGTAAGTTTATTGAAACGGAAACTGATAACGAGAGAAGTTTTATTCACGTTTATTCATAACAAAAATATCTCAGTTAATATACCAGCAACGAAATCCGACTTAATTAATACACTGATAAGATTGTGGAATGTTAGAGTAGAGAGAATTGAGGACTCAACGACAAATAATATTGATTATGATGATATAAATACTGATGATACATCGCAAGTTTCAATATTAGCTGAACAATTTAGTCAATGGTTTTTCAGTATGATGAATTCAAATGATATGATCGGCTCAGAACATTTTTATTCCGAATGTCGATTATGTTATCAAATTAAAAATTGTGATGAAATAATTGAGAATGGAATGATTGAAAATAATCCACAAGAAGTTGTTGAAAAATTATATGAAATCAAATTGAAATTCAATTTATATTTCAATCCAAATCTAACAAACAGTGGTGTACAAGGACGTATTAACCACCATGGTCTTGTTATGGTATTAACATGTGGTACATTACATGTTAATAATAATTGTGTTGGTGTATTTGAACAAGTCTTTGGTTTAGTTCGTGATCCATTTTGTGAAAACAATTGGAAAATTAAAACGACTGAATTAAATTTGAAAAGTCAAAGTGGTATAATTGGACCACCGAGTTTATGTGATACAGAAATTGCAAATTTATTATCGTTACCGGCTTGTTAATGATTTCCTAAAATCAATAAATAGGTAATATTTATAGTTTCAATATTTATATTTATATAATTATTTTTATTTAAACGAATCCACTACCTTTTACTAAATTGAAAATCAATCTAATTTCTCTTTAAGTGGCATAAAGTGCATGATTAATCGACCCAAAATCGCTATATTGGCACAAAAAAATGAAACACTCTGTATCCAAATGAACAAAAACGTATTCTGTCCATGGAATTCCAAGAAATAGGCTGGTAATAACCATGTGATTTGGGCAACGAACCATATAAACAATAAAAATGTGGCATTTTTGATCGTTAAATTAATTTGCCATAAACACAATGGTAGAATTGCCAAAAACCATATGAAATATTGCGATGTGATAACTGTATTGAATATAACAAAAACAATAGTCTGTGTTAGTATCGAGAAATTCAATGAGAATTGATTCAAACCGTAACGTATCGAGAATACTAGAATTAATATCAATTTTGGCAATTGTATTAAAACTTTCTGCCATACACCAATATTTTTTATCCATGCTGTTAAATATTGTAGATAAAAATATAATGAGAAATTATGACGCACATCTTGACGTACGAAATGGTAAATATACGTCTCATATAAAAATGTATAACCATAAATCAAATAAAACACTGATGTTAGAGAAATTAACGATAGTAAACAACCGCTAATTAAACATAACTGATTCAAATTCGGTATAAAATACAACAGATATTCCTTTTTGAATATGGTTCGTTTAACTTTTTTATGGTCATTATCAACAATTATTTGATTATTTGAAGAATTTTCAATTGAATATTCGGTGTGATTTCCAATTATTTCTCGATGTTTACGACGATCTTCTGTTGTATAAAATGAAAACTTACTCAAATACATAAAATATGATAAACTATAAATGATTGGATATAAACGAAAATGGATCGATATACCATGAATTATACCACTTAAAAAATATTGTTTTCTACATTGTAATAAATATAATGTCAACAACACAAAAAATACAGCTATTGAATCACAATTACCTCTAGTTGCTATTGTTATAATCAGTGGATTATATAACCATGATAAGAGACTTATGTTACAATATTTATCGATGTTATCAATAATATTATCATTAGTATTATTAACAGATTTAATCGAACGTTTTGATTTTTTACGATTTGTCGGTTTCTTATCAAAATTCTCCTCTTTATATTTATTATATTCTAGTAGATTATTTTTTACTATCAATCTAATCAGAACACCATCGATAATATCAAATAACGAGAAGAGAATTTTACCGAAATTTGATGCTATCAAGATATTTGAAGTTAGAAAAATAGCAACTAGCGGTGTATACCGATAAGTATATCGCAGATATGGTGATTGATTACTGATTATATACCGTGCAGCATCCGTGAATACTTTATAATCAATATCTGTATATAAAACTGTCGAATTTTCATCATGATAATTCCCATAAATTATTAAACAATATCTTATAATGAAGCCGATTGTTAAGTGGATTTTATAATTGATTCCAACAATTTTCTCGAAAATAGCAAAAGTCATTCTATTATCAAATCGATAAACTACGAACAATATTTTTTTTATAATCGCGTTTTCAAACTAACGGCAGCCTTTTGTAGACAATCTTTGAATTTAACAAATTCGTCTTTACAGTCATTCAAATTCACATTATCACGTTTCAAAACGCAAGTCGCATAAACAGTTGCTTGTTTACTACATTTACCTAAAATTACTGGATATTGACGAAATCGTTGTTTGGCCTTCTTCACAGATTCCATCATTTATTCAGCTTCGAGAGGGATTATTCTCGATATTTAGCAAATTTGGATTTATGTGTTCGTTTGAATTCTTCAACATCAATTACCGTATCATTGAAAAACACGTCATATATGGGCCTCGAGAAAAATATCAATAAACCTGCTGTTGTTAATCCAACAACACTTATTCGTGGATAGCGATAAACAAATGAACGATTCTTTATAGGTGATTTATAATTCATAATCAATTTTTTGTTTTCTTATTATCAACTTCTATTCCATCACAAACCAGACTTTCTTTTTTCGACCACTTTTTACAACAATTCGTCAAATCATCAACAGCTTCCTGACATGCAGTTATTTGAAATTTATTCTCTATAATAACAATTAGAGTAGAAAAATTGTTAATTACATAATGACGAAAATGTGAGGTTAGAACGCACCCTCCAAACACTTCTGTATAAGACAAGCGAATTTTTTACACGGGTCCTTCTTCGGCATCAATCGCACAATTATCGATAATAAACAACAATTATTGGGAATTTCAGGGAATATTCATCAATTAAAATTCCGAAAAAAACCGGAAAATATCCAAAATTTCTGACATTAATACAGTAACCACACTAATAACACGAAATTTCCGAATTCTAGTGATAAAATTACAAAATTCCCTAAATTTGACATCAAGTTTTCTAGGTTAATGGTGGATTTGTTTGTAAATTTTTGATAACAACAAAAATGAATCAGTTAATAGCTGATTTATCATTGAAAATTAAAGATAATGACGAGAACGAAATTGTTAAAATATTAGAAAAATTACAAATTGATGGTACAACGATCGAATTAGAAGACAATAAATTGTCCACCGAAATATTTGAATTAAAAAATGATAACATAATTAAATTATTTTTGGAAATATTAGCCGAATGGTGTAAATTACCGAGAAATCGAACATTATTCACAGACCAAAACACAATAAATTGCTTACTCGATTATTTACAAGGTATCAAAGATGAGGAGTTAGTTGTAAATAGTATTCGTGTATTGGGTAATATTTGTTACGAAAATGAAGAGGCTCGCAAAATAATCGGACAGAAAGGTCTAGAAATTGTTATAAATATTCTAAAAACTGATGGTGAGCGTATCAATCCATCATTAACATTGAAAGCTAGTGGTTTTTTAGTGAATTTGTTGATGTCTAATGATGATCTACAAAAACAAGCACTCAAACACAATATTATTGGAATTATTGAAAAATTATTAGAGAAATACGAAAAATCATTCGATGATAATAAACTATTGATAACATTCCTATTAACAGTATTAAACCATTGTATTGATTATATAGATGAGGAGAATTTTCAATTTAACGAAAATTTATGTTTAATTATTATAAAAATCTTCAAAGGAACACAACAACCGGAAATTTGTGTGACATGCTTGGAAATTTTACATGGTCAATCCGATAAGGATAACATCAAATTTCTGTTAGCCAAACATGGAATATGCGAATTAATCTATGAATTGATCGAAAAATATCGCAATGATCTCCAAATAAAAGATGATGCCAATGATGAAGGTCGTTCTGTTATGAAAATGGCCTGTGATATGATCGTTATCATATTAACAGGAGACGATTGTATGAACCTATTGTATAATAATGGTAATGGTAAAGTTTATCAATATATGGTGAAATGGTTGAATATAAACGATACGGATTTATTGAGTACGGGCATATTGGCAATTGGTAATTTCGCTAGAAAAGACATAAATTGTATACAAATGGTGAAAAATGGAATATCGAAGAAATTGATCGAATTATTGAAGAATTATAATAAAGTAAATGATGATATCAAAGTTCAACATGCTTTATTGAGTACGATGAAAAATCTCGTTATACCACAACAGAATAAAGTCCAAATTCTACAAGAAGGTTTAATCGATGCGATTTATCCAATGATTCAAATCGAACAGCATTTGGTCATTTTCAAATTATTAGGCACATTACGAATGGTGATCGATGGACAAGGTAGAGAATTTTATTCAATTAACTGTTTAATAAACCAAAAATAATATGAAAATTTTAGATAAAGTCGCATTGGATTTATTATCAAGACGGGATTTTCTCGAGAAATTAGTGTATTGGTGTTATAATTCGGATCATTTAGGGGTACGTGGGGAAGTGCCACGTCTACTATCATGGCTAATTAGAAATTGCCAATCAATCGAACCATTCAATAATTTATTAGAATTCAAAGACACAATTAAATGTTTGACAGAAATGTGTCTATCGAACCATGCAGTAATGCAAAATGAATCCTTTTTATCCTTGAAATTACTATGTAATGCTTATAAAAAACAATCGAAAGATGCAATATTTGATCAGCTATTAATCGAAAATACTATCGGTAAAAATCTATATTTTGTTATCAATAAATATAGCGATAAGATGGAGAAACATACAATTGTGAATTTGTTGGAATTATTAGAACAATTAGTTAAATCTAAGCTTGTTAAAAAACATTTACAATCGAACAATATTGTTGATGTTTTGAATAAATTCAAAACTAACGTGAATTTACAAAACAACGATGAGAAATTAACGAGTGTTATTGATCAAATTATCAATTAGATTAGATTTTTTCGGAGAAAATTTTCGCTGCCAGTCATTTCGCTTTATTAATAAAATTTCACAATTTAATAGTGAGATTTACTGCATGTTTTACTGGTATTTTTCTGACATCAAATTAAGTCTGTTTAAATCGAAATTTTAGAATATTATCTACATGTATTTTATCTCTACGTGCATTTTTCTTAAAGTAAGCAATAAAATTTATTTAAAATTTCCAAGAAATGTTATTTTAGAATTATTCAAAAAAACCCCCTAATTTTAGTATTTTCAGTTTTACGTAGTTGGTGTCTTAAACTGGTATGATTTCGCAGTTGGCCATTAGATGTCGGTTTGAAATTTCTAGAAATCTGCGTCAATTTCTAATTATCAACAAGTTTCGCATTCAATTTGATTAAATCACAATTTTTCGGTTCAATTAATCAAAAATGACCGAAAAACCAAAATTAGATCTTGGTGTACTTGAAGAAGATGATGAATTTGAGGAATTTCCAGTTGAAGGTAAATTTTGAGGTTAGATTTCGATGATATTGCAAAATTCATCATTCCTATGTTTCTCCAAATAGATTGGACTGGAAAAGATAAAGATGACCAAGATATAAGCGTATGGGAGGACAACTGGGAGGATGATAATGTTGAAGATGATTTCAATAAACAATTGAGGCAAGTATTGAAAATTGTTGTGTGATCAAAATTTGAAAATGATAATTTTAGGGCACAATTGGATAAACAAAAGGCACAACCAC
>JAZBGZ010001432.1:5303-17014 GCA_037414795.1 Stenodera caucasica | reverse complement strand
ATATATTTTATGTTTCCCCTTTTGTTATTTTGAGGAGAGTTGCTTCTACGAAGATAGGTGATTGAAAATCGTTGATGTTTTTAATTCGTTTATTTTCACACTACTTAACGTTGGTTTTACAATACAAGTGACAGAGTTAAAGTCAAAGAAATAAGTGCTCTCGTTTATGGGATTAGAAGGGTTTTTTATACGGGATTTAAATCAGTCATTGACTTAAGGTCCGGGAAGCTATGGAATAATTTTAGTCAATAAATTAAATATTGAGAATGTCTAGACCGGATACAATGTGATGTAACCTTATTCGAAATTTCGTTAGAATAAGTAGATAAACAAGATTAATAATCTTAATCGTTAATTATGATAATGAAAATGATAACTAATATTTAATATTTTGGTGAACGAGTAAACAGGATACATAACATATATAATAATCCAGTTCAAATAATAAACTTTATTAGAACAGTAATTAAAATATAACACAACACTACTTCACTACACTTAACCTTCAATCTTTGATCTACTTATGACAACTGATCGATTTGATCTAGTCTAGGAGCCAAACGCGCGTGCCTTTTATACCCTATCAAGGGGGTATTTCTAGAGTTGTTTATTAATCCTCAAGTGGTTTTCTTATGCATTTGTTTTTATTAGAATTATTCATTCTTGATAAACGCATGTTTTGATCACGTAGTCTATGTTATCACGTTTTAATAATTATTCTAATTTTTTATTACGTTCTAATTTATTATTGAAAATCAAAAATTTAAAAAAATTTGTTGGCGTGTACGAAGAGGCATCCAACACCTTCCCGGTAGAAGAATTTTGTTATCTTTGAAACAAAAATCTCAGAATAAAAGTAATTCTTTCAAATTAAAAGTTAAACTGAGCAAATAATACTTCAAATAGATTAAGTATACTATAAAGACTTATGTTCTTGCGAAATGTGAAGATGGTCATCCTGTTGCTCCCCGGCTATTTGTGCTCCCAGTCGCTCTGGGGGTGTATGGTGGGACTTGTGATAATTCGATTTTTTCTAAACTTGGAGTTGATGAACGCATTTCAAGTTGAGGTCGGTAATATTCTTCTCTTTCATGTCGAGCGACATATTCTATTTTTTTGCTTTGTGAGCATTGATTGAATATTTGAATACAAGGTGATGCGAGAGTCTTCATTCTGGTTTCAGGATTTCTCGATTCACGAATACAACAGTAGATTCTTTTCATCAATTGAATGATTCCACATTATTGAAGAGGGTTTTTCAGGACTGTTTATCCCACAATCGCTAATACATTTGTTGAAACTGTAGTATACCATGCTGTATGTTTGATTATAAATGGTTTATTCAACTGTTGTAGTATTTCATCGTAGTGTTGTAATTTATGTTGTGTGAATCGTAACTCATTTAGGTCGAGATGTGTTAATTTAATAAGTGTCAATTTTAGTCCAGTCATCGAGATGTTTTCTCTTAATTTGAGACAACAACCATTTTTGGTTGTATCAGTCGAAGGAATTTTATCGGTGATATTGGATGTTATTTGGGATTGTGCTTCTAGTATTGCAGTATCTGTGTAAGCCTTGCAAGTTGTTTTTAATTTTAGAATTCCTACTGCTTTTAATGCGACTTTTAAAGGTTCTTGTTGATTACATAGGACATTGACACTTGCTGGAGATGACAAGATGTAAAAACATTGATTTTGACGAAGTGGATGCCAAAATTGAGTTGTTGCTATGATGTTCCTTATCTGGCAATTTCCAGGTATTCTTTTAATTAATGAAGAAAACATTGTATCTCACATTCAGGATGATTTGTTCTCTTTTCTATAGACACTTTCTTACAAATAAATTCCGTTGATTAATATTCTTGACATTCTTGAAGACTATTAAGTAGTGAGTATATTGTACTTGTTTTCGAATCTAGGATGAAGGGTTTTGATTTGTTTTATGAAATTATAAATTAATTATAATTTATTCATATAGGCACCACGAGTTACTTAAGTGATGTGTTCCCGCTTAGTAGTGGTGCAAAATTTGGACTGTGTGATTTCTTTTTATGTATAATTCAAGATGAGGCATTAATGAGTGCAACAAATTAAAATATTATTTTGTGATTAATCTTTTTTTTGTGATGTGACTCGGATGAGAGCTAGTAAGCAACTGCTCCCTAGTTAATTTTCAAATCTTAAATATTATACAAAATTTGGATTTAACATGAGACATTTCATCCGGTGATGTGGCTTTAATCTGTTAAACTGAAACATATGTCACCTTTGAAGTAAAAGATACGATTTTGACCAACATATGTCAATTGGCACTTATCAAATCTCTGAACTAATAACATTAACTGCGAAATATGATCTTTACAGTTAAACTATGAATTTGGCTAAAATATCATAATTGCCACTTATCTAATCTTTAAAACTAAACATAAGACCTAACTTTCAAAGTAAAAATACGAATTTGGCCATAATATGATAATTGTCACTTATCTTATCTTTGAAACTAAACATGAGTGAAACATGAAACATTATTTTCAAATTAAGACACTGACCTAAAAGACATAAATTCAAAAAAGCTATTAATTATGTTTTCTAAGTACTATTTCCAACAGGTTTTGATGGTTCAATATAAGAATAGAGAGTTGGATCGTCTTTATGAGGGGTTGGTAATGGAAAAAGTTGGTACAAATCATACATAAGAGGGTTTACTATTGGAACATCAAATATGATTATTAACAGATTGTCTCTGACAAACGCTCTTGTTTGTAGGACTTTATAGTAAAGGTAAACATTTTCTAATGTTGGTTCGAGAGGTAAGGTATAACGTGTAAAGATTTCCCGAAGTTCGTGTTGAAATTTTTGTGGTGATAATATTTCATATGTTACGATTCCATGTGTGATTAATGTTAATGAATTAAGATAAGTCTTCAAAAGTACTTGAGTTTCTGAGGTCATTTCAATTAATAAAATTATATGATCATTTACATCAAATTCAAAATTCAATCTTTTTTCGTTATTAATTGTATTGTCGATTAAGCTGTTGAATTTTTCAAAATTTTTGTTCATACTTGTAATGTTTTGATGTAATTTATTCAAAGAATTATTGAAGTTTGTAATTGTGGATAATATTACATTGATTTGTTGTTCCATTAATTATTCTGTTTCTTTTTCATTGTTGATCAATGATTTCATAGAATCTGTGTGAAATTCTGCATCGTTGGCATCGGGGATACCAAAAAGCCATTTTAATTCTGTTCCTATTTCATCTATTAGACCTCTGTTCTTTCGTCTTAAAGTGTTTTGAGTTGGAGCATATTGATGAACTATAATTTCAAAATCCTGATAATTCTTCTTGAGTATTATATCAAGATATCCTAAAGAGCTCTTGCAACGTGTTTATAAGTGTCCTTCCATTATTCTCACAAAAAGATTTCGTAATTTGTAATAGAAATTCGTGATTGATTTATTTCTTTCGGAAATTAAAGTTAGATTATTATAACTCGGTAGATTGAATTTCTAATTGCTGATAGCTGTTATTCCGAGATGATTATGATATATGCCACTGGATTCGTTTATAGGTGTAACCTTGTACTATTAGGAGTATGAACTAAGAAGTTCAAGCATTAGGAGCAAAAGTTATATGAATAATTTAGTCATTTTGGTTGGAACTTGATGCTGTGTTATCTGAAACGAAAGGTTTCAGTAAGATAAAATGATATGGTTCCATTTTGTTTCTTGCTAATTATATTGTAGCAGTTTTGTTATTGTGTATTTGTATAATCTTATAAGGTCCTCGTTAGTTTGGATTCAACTTCTTGTTTTGGGACTTGGAAAGAGCATCATACACCAGCACTTTATCTTCTTTTTCAAAGGTATATTCTTGTTTGTGTGCTCTATCATACACTTCTTTTGCTTTTGATTTGGCCCTTAACTGAGTAGCTCGTGCAGTTTCTCTTATTTCCGTTAGATTCGTTTCAATTGTTTCTGAGAGTTCTTCATAGATTCTTTGGTTTTTTCTTTTTGAAATTCTAGGATCTTGTCCATAAATCAAATCAAAATCATCTTGTAGAGTAAGAAATCTTTTGCTCATCGGTGTTTTTGTATAAGGCCCTACAACATCTATGGCCACTCGTCCTCCAAATTGTAAAGATGTTGTCGTTATTCCCATGGGTGATTTTTTAGACAATAATTTAAACCAAATGTCATCCGTTTATATTCATAATGTCCATAAGGTACTATAGAAGCTGTCTCCGATTGATCTTGGAGACTCATAGGAATTTGATGAAAGCCTAAAGCCAAATTCAAAGTGGTAGAGTATTTTGAGCAACCCAATTGATCTAAAATTTCTCCATTATTTGGTAATGAATAATTATCACTGATTGTATCTTCATTAAGTTTTCGAAAATCTACCACAAGTCACCATTTCTTTTGACCAGAGGCATCCTTTTTCTTAGGGACGATCCATACTGGTGCCGACCATGGTCAGGATGATGGTTGTATTATTTCATCTTTTAACATTTTATCAATTTGAATTTTTACTTCTTCTTCGTGTACTTTAGGATAACGGTATGTTTTTGTGAAAATGAGTTTTCCATTTATAGTTGGTGTCTCATTTTGGATCATTGATGTGCATGTGGGCTTATCATCAGATAAATGGAAAATATCAGAGTATTCTTCACAAATTTGGATTAGTGAAGTTCGTTCTTCTTCTGTTAAATGATTTGTATGTAAGTTTTTTCGCAAGACGTATAATCGTTTTGCATTTGGTTCAAATTCATTTAGTTCTTGATTTATATTGTAAACAATTTTTGGATATTCATACTCTTCGAGGCTCAACGGAGGTAACTGTATGATCTTGGTGTTCTCGCTCATATTCATCACTGGAATCTTTACCTTTACATTTTCTTCCAAAGTTATTGCATTAGGTATTAGAATATTATCTGCTATAATTTGATTAGGTATGAATCTTGCTTTGGGTGCACCTGGAATAGTTGGAAATGTTTCTATTGTTTCACAACGAGGAGCTAAGGCCACTTCAGAGCTTTTGCATGGTTCTTTGACTTCTTGACTTTTGTTTAATGGCAGAATCATTTCATTTATGGAGATTGTATTTCTTCTGAAATCTATTCCTGATCCTACTTCTTGGAAGAAGTCTCTTCCCAATATTCCATCATAAGGTGTAATAAACTTAACAGCATTTTTAATATGTAGCTCGGGATGTAATTCTAAATCTCCATGTTGTAAATGTATTCGGGTAGATCCCAATGTTGTGACTGGTTGAATTGGATTCATTCAACTAAGATATTTGATTTCATCTGGATTTAACCAGGTTCGTTCTGGATTTACAGCGGTATGTTTGATCAAAGATATAGAAGCTTCAGTATCTACCAGGAATTCGATTGTTTGATCACTATTCGTTGAAGTGAAGCTCACTGTTTGATGATTTGTGCCTTGGAGAACGAATACATTTTGAGATTTCTGAGCAATTTGTGCATCTGTAGTACACACTTGACTTCTTGGAGTACTCTTTTGTTGATTTATTGTCTTTTTCTACATTCTTCAATAGTATGTCCTCTATTTTTACAATAATTACAAAATTTATCACCATCATATTTCATTGTTCCATTACTAGAGGGCGGAGGAGTCTGTCGTTTCTTCCGACAATTACGTGTAAGATGAGTAGACTTCTTGCAAAAAGAGCAGTACAAGTTCTCAGGAATGTTGTCATGCTACTAATTAAGTATCTTTTCTTCTTGAGGTGCTATTGCAAATGCTTCATTTAGATTCTGAACATCTCTTGCTTGTAACATTTGTGATATTTGTGGATGACAGTGGAGGATAAATCTTCTCAGCGCTGTCCTGAGAATAACTCTTCTTAGAGGACTGTTGTCTGGTTGATTTTCTTCTGCAATTATGCAATCATTCTTCACATAATCTATTCTTTTATTATAGTCCTTGATTGATTCATTTAAACGTTGTCGAATAGTTTCTAATTATTGATTGTTCGATAATATAATTTGAGAATTGTTTTTTATTGTTCCTATTAGGTAATTTCTTCAACATTTATTTCATTTACAACATTGCTCAAAATTTGCGGGAGTACATAACAATGAAGAGGTCCTTGTTGACTGGCCTGTGCCAGTTGGGATGCACTATAAGCATTTAAAATGAATTGGTTGAACGTATTACGTTCACCATTGGAGGGCTTGATGAATTTAAATAATGTACTGAGGTCCAATTTTTCCATGGTGGAACCATCATCTTCACTTGAAAGTGAGAGAGTCGATGCACGTTTGTTGATGCCAAAATCTGGTTCTTGTGGAGGGGCTGAAGGTGTAGCCTCTTTGGGATTGGGAGTAGTATTACCCATAAACATTTTCAATTACTCACGGTTGGGGTGGTAGGTACCTAGACTTCTTCTTCTTGAGCTCGTATTCAATTCGTGTTGACACCAATTCTCGGTGATGTGTCTTCACCAGAAGCCTGTAGAGTACCCCACACCTGACACCAATATATATTATGTTGTATCTCTTTTCCCGAAGAATTCTACAACAATTTATTGGTCTTGTTTTCTGTAGAGAAATCAAAAATCCAAAAGTATCTGAAAATCGAATATTAATTCTTCTTCTACAAAAATTTTGTAAAAGAAATAAATTCTATTTTGTCTGGAATTGAAATAATGATCCAGTTTGAATGAGAAATTTTATTGGAAGAGTAATTTAAAATATAACACAAAACTACTTCACTACACTTAACCCCTCTAATCTTCGATCTACTTATGACAACTGATCGATCTGATCTAATCTAGGAGCCAAACACGCGTTCCTTCTTGGTACACTCGAAATTTCTGGAGTTGTTCATTAATTTTCAAGTGGTTTTCTTGTACATTTGTTTTTATCAAAATTATTCATCACTTGATAAGGGTATGTTTTGATCACGTAGCCTATGTTATTGAGTTTTAATAATTTATTAATTCCCAATCACGTGTCAATTTATTATTGAAAATCAAAAAAAAAAAAATGTTGGGGTGTACGAAGAGGCATCCAACAATATATATATATTCATTTTTTTCCCATAATGGAGGCAGGTCATTGTTTTTATTTCCTTATGTATTTATCCGCTAAATTTCGAATAAAAACATCCCAAGTGACCCCTGAACTCAATCATGTGAATTATATGCTACAAAATTTGAATTGTAGATGTCGGTAGTGAAGAAGCTGGAGAAACTGCTGCCATCTGAATATAAGCCTTGGAAAGGTCACGTGATCGTTGGAATCCCTCCCCCATATAAGAGACATCACCCTGCTCAGTTGTTCAAAAACTTATGTCGATGAATTCGATGTGAATCTCGATCCTGATCTTGATGTCAATCTTTTTTTTCTTTGTATCTCGGCTACTGCAATTTCATTTAATCAAAATAAGAATCATCAACAGGATACTAACTGGCAAATGAAATGACTATCGAATAGTTTGGGATACGTCCTTAATATAATTAAATCGACTGGATCATAATAATAAAAAGATCGGTTTTGAAACTCGAATCGAGTTTATCATAGAATCGCCACATAATTACTTTGAATCATCTCTTCTGAGAAATATTCTATCTTTCAACTTATTCATGTCTAGAGGCAAAAAATTAGACATCTACTTATGTTATTGATATGGTCAAGATCAACATGAAGGCGACTGAAATATTTCAGCAAAAAATATTTGGAATATTAGGAAGATAATAATGGATAATAAATGAGAAGTTATTGTTAATCAGTTCTATTCTTATTCTTGAGCAATTTTATTTCATAATAATCAAATTAGATTGAACATTACTTCTTTCTATTTTTGGAAAGAAATGATATTTACAACATTTCCGTCAAAAAACTAATCGTCGTCTCGTCAACGGTTATAGTCTAAACAATTTTCCACTTGAACTCTTTTGGGGCGTTTTATCTCAAAGATTGATGTCGTCAGCGTCTGGCTGGCCGTCAGTGATGTCACCACTGATATCCATCACACTGATCTCCCTAAAAGTATTGAAAATTAACAGTATTCATTATCCTATTCATGATTAGTAGTATAGTAAGGCCGATTCTTACGCACTTTCGCGCCAAAATTTTTGAATTTTCTTGAACTGTGCAGGATCTTAGTTTTTGATCTGACGCATGCGCAGAGGTGTTGACGCATGCGCAGAGGTGTTGACGCATGCGCATAAGTGTTCAAAGGGGTTTTTGTGAACTGTGTAGGATCTTAGTTTTTGAATTGACGCGAGCGCAGTTGTGTTTATAGTGGTTTCTGTGAGCTGTTCATATCTTAGTTTTTGTTCCAGCACATAGGTCATAGTTATTGAGATGGAACTTTTTGACTTATCAGGATCTCAGTTCTCAATCACGCACATGCGCAGTAGTTCGCTGACATGATTCGGTTAATCGCTCTGCATTTTACTGACTTTTCATTATTGGAGAATTCTTTGAATCGCTCAGTTTGGGAAAGCTTTTCTAAGTGAATGCTTGTATTAAACATGGCTGTTCCGATAACACATAAGTGTATTAAGTGCGGTGGTGAGAGTGATCTTCCAAATATAATTTGTATCGCTTGTCAGTATACGATTTGGGCAGCATGCATGGACAAATCAAAACTCATTATTTTAAAAAATAGTGAAACATGTGCTATGATTGTCATGATTATTGCGCATGTGTCAATTATATCCTAAATATATCACTGTGCTCTAGTTGATTATCATTCAATCATTATTATCAGTTCAGTCAAACCGTTTGTTCATTAATATGGCTTCTTTTATCGAAGAACTCAATACTACACTGCATTTAATTCCCTACATCAATATCAAAACATTAAATGTTGGTGAGAAGTATAAAGTTAAGTCGTTCAGTAAAACTAGCACCAAGTATGGTGAGAAAATTGTTATTGAGTGTAATGATTTCAAGACGATACTCCCACAACGTTTTACAGCAAGATTTAGTGATGAGAAGATACTGGAGCTGAATAATCTCATCATAAGTGATACTTCTATTTATATTGTGAGTGAAGGAGTTGTTGGTTTGACAACCAATATTAAGTTTCTAAATCAGTGGATATGTTGGGAAACAATTTAGGTTAGGCGGTTATAAGAAATTATATATTGTATTTTTATCGTATGTTCAAAATGTTGAAATTGAACCACTGATGCCATATGATTGTTAATGATATATGTAAATCATTGCAATATAGTTATATATTATGCATCATGCTTACAAAAATTCTGTAGATAAAAATCAGTTGCAATAAATATTGAAATTGTGAGACGTTTTGAGATACTAAGTACCTTCAGTAATTTCTCCATTAATCCATTGATCTCCTAAGTGTTGCGCTGGTTGTGACTCGGTTAAAGTTTGAAATAAATGAGTAAAGTTATGATTTTGTTTTAACAAGTTTTAATGAATAATATAGCTTCACATTCTATGTTATACTACTTTCATCAATCCAACTATTGTATAAACTATCAAATCCCAACCATTTCACAAATATCTTGTTTCCTTTTCTCCGTATCACTTTTTCAACAAGATAAACACCTGGATGTCGAACTTTCTGAAGCTCCAATTCATAGAAGCCACTCATAATATCGTCCCCTCGTTCATCCCTTAGTAAGTATGTTGTTGGATTTGTAAGTCGCACTTTTCTTATGGTGAAGATTTCATTGGACCAATTCGGTGTGTATCCCTTGTCAAATAGTTTCCTATATTTACTTACTCGTACATGATCACCAATTGTGAATTTGTTATTCGAGTGGGCAAGCTTAATTTTGGTATAGGCAGAATTGAGGATCGATTGCTCGTTACTCTCATTAACTTGTGATGGTCTCATTTTTATAGTTCTATGGTAACTGTTGTTGTAGGTTTTGACTATGTTATTTAGCAAGCCTAACCAGTTATAATTACCCTGCAAGCTTAACTGTTTCCACATTTGGCTCTTCAGGGTTCGATTCACTCTTTCTACTATTGATGCTTTCTTAGTGCTGTACACACTGTAGTGATTGATATTATGTGCCTGCATAAGCGTCTTGAATTCATTATTATAAAACTCTTTTCCTTGATCTGTTTGTAAGTTTTTGGGACCATTTTTTAGCTTTGAAAGAATCGAGCTCATTGCTGCAGTGACTTCCTTTGCACTTTTTGATCTCACCGGAATGGCTCAAACAAATTTTAAGAAGCAATCTATCACAACAAGTATATACTTAAATCCCGCATGTACTTTAGCATAAGAGATCATCTCAACAAGATCTGCTTGTAGAGTCTCATTGATACCCTTTACTATGACTCGACGTCGTTTGAAGTTGATTCTAGCAGGTGCATGTAGCTCTGTGACCACGTCTTGTTTGACAGATGAGGTGTCGATACGTTTCTTGCGTTTTATCATATTCTTGTCCTGCACTATTGATTGCGTAGAGCCTTTTCAGAAAAAACTGATAGAGTCGCAAATCTGACTGGTAGTTTTATGATAATCTCTGCTTTCAGACTTCTCACATCTGCGTTATCTCCTCTCCATCTAAATGAGATTCTATCATCAAACATCAAGGAACCATCGAACAACTCTAAATCGTTCAGCTCTTGCGCATTCAAACTAACCACTATTTCATCACAATTCAATCTTATATTCTCTATGACAGCACTTTGTAGTGGAAACTCATAATATGTGTCTCCATTGTCTAATATATATATATATATATATATATATTTTCTGTTGTCTTGTTAGAATTGAAGCTCAAGATAAGATTATAAAACATATATTGCGATCTATCAATACTTTCACCGCCTGAGTCCAAAGTCGAACTTGCATGCTTTAATATGTGACGACCAAATTTGTCTAGTGTCATTTTAAGCAATGATACCCGCTTCACGAAGCTCCTCGATGATAGAGACAATCTCGTTGTTATGACTTGTATTGCCCGCTGTCTGTGATGATACTAATAATCGAAGCTTATCGACTAGCTCATTTGGATCGTCCCAGTACACGTAATCAACTGAATTATTGTTCAATTGCTTATACATTCCCTTGCCAGTTCGTGATTGATTGTACAAGGATGCGATTACTGCTTTATATTTTGCAGATCTTGTTCCTAATATCTTCGCAGTTGGATTGAAATTTTATCTCGCTGCATTACTTGTATCCAGAATTTTTTTATATTTTTTTATGTCATGCTCGGTATAGTTTAATGGATCATGCTTGAATAGAAGCTCATAAAGTCCCGGAGTCCCCTGATAAGTGACACCATTAACTCTTACGTCAGGACCAATGAATTCAACCTCTGCGTTGCCAATGAAGTACTTTTCCTGAAAACTATCATGTCTTATACCAGTTCTGTGATCTAACTTCTTGTGTTTATCATGAAACATTGCATCGACATATTTGCGTGGTAGTACATCAAAGTCCAGCAAGTAGTTGGAATAAACTTCTGTATCTATTATGTTTTCTATATTACTGTGACTTTTTTTAACAGATTGGTCAAGAATCTCATTAAATGTTTTCTATATTACTGCGACTTTCTTTAACAGATTGGTCAAGAATCTCATTAAAAGTATACTTATTGTCTCCCTCCTCCACATCTTCTCTAATGCTTGACTGTGAAGGATCATTTTGAGCCACCACAAATTCTTGTTGATAGTTCGGTAATCTATTTTCATTACTTTGACTCGCAGTTTCGCAATTGTTACTCGCAATTTCGCAATT
>JAZBGZ010001428.1:6784-17064 GCA_037414795.1 Stenodera caucasica | reverse complement strand
CCAACTAAATTCGGAGTAGCTGGTCTTGATGGTTTTTGAGCTTTTAAAGCTTCCCATATATCAACTTCCTCTCTTTCTGTACCAGCATCAATTAAACTTTGTTGTATAGCAAATTGTAATAAATCATCCTCTTCTTCCATACTAAATTGACGTCGACTATCCATTCCTATTGGAAATATTCATAATAGAATTGATTTCAATTTGATTTTATTTAAAAAATAATAAATGAAAATTGTCGAAAATTAAAAGAAAAATAAAAGATATCTATTACCATTACCAATCTGAGTATATCCTGGTGGACATTGGAAAATACAATCGTCTAAAACACAAGTTAAACGTTCTTCTTCTTCTATACGATGAACATGCGAAATATCTTCATCGATTCCAAAAATATTACCAAATGTTATTCGAGCATTAAGAACGTGAAATAGCGGAATTTCTAAAATAAATCAATTATCAATCATTTTATTATAATAATTAAATTCTAATAAAATTACCGATTTTCACAGGAAATCCTGAAGGTAATTGCATTTGTATAAAATCCTTTAATTTAGCAAAATGCGAACTCGATATAGCCATTAAATCAACAATTGGTAAAATTTGTTCCGGTAATGATAACGGATATTGTTCACATAACCATAAATTAGCCTTGAATTTTTGTATTTTCGTATTGATCTCTTTTGGTCTACCAATATCACGTCCATTTAAATCAATATTCAAATCGAAATATTCTTCCGGTTTTATATTACACGGATTACTAGATGATATATTTAATAAATCATTTGTTATTGTACCGGGTATTAATGATGATGATGATGATGATTGATGATTTTCTTCAACTTCAGCCATACCTAAGAAATTTTGTAATGGTGTTTTAATATTACGACTACGTTGTTTATCAGTTTCTGTTAAATGTTCAGTACGTGTTTTTGTTATTAATTCAACATTGGAAGCACTAAATACTTTACAATTATGACCATTTATTATTTCACTTTTATCAGAACGCCAACCCCAAACGCCAGCTTTATTCCTAAAACACAAATCGAATTTCGCGCTTCAACACACTAATGCCATCTATTCATTGTCAATAGAATTTCGTAAAATATCGACTAACTATCGCTCCAATTACAATAATAGAGCGGTAAATTCGAATAATAATCACCTTTCGAAACTAATTTTATCGGTATCGATATAAGTTGTAACGATCGGTGTTGTTAGACGTTGCGAGATCGATTCTTCTGTCGGTAATAAAATACCGAGAGCCTCATCTGGTGTACGCATCTGTTCCGAATAGACTTGTTGAAGATCATGATCAATTTCCATCATTGTAGCTCCACCATCTAATTTTATAAAATAAAAACAAATTAATCTTATAATCAATTTGATGATTATAATAAAACAAAAGCAATCTAGCAACAACTGTTTACCAGTTTCATTTAATGTGAAAATATAGTTTTTGTTGCCTTTAATTGCCGGACATATTTGTAGATCTAAATATTTGAAGATAATTAACTTAATTATTTACGACGGTTTTCTTTTTTAAATTAGATCAAAATTAATCAACTTACTCTGTCCTTGGAAAATATAGCTACGATTGCCTCTTTGCCAACTTGTATGGTCGAAACCTAATAAAGTTGTATCGATTCGTACATTTGATCCTTGTTTATAAACTTTATAAGTATCACTTGGACACATTCGTGAAACTAGAGGAACTGGAAATTAGAAAAAGAATTTTCTAATCAATGATCGAACATTAATGTAGATTTTCTAATAGAAAAACTACCCCAACTTGTAAATTCCCATTTCATTTCAACATAGAAATCGGGTGCCTCTTTTAAACGTTGCAATAATTCCGGTATACCAGCCATTCGATTCGAATAGCGCTGATAGTCGCGTTTTTCTAAAATTAATTGCAATATTTCCGGATCACCTGTCGCCACAGCTTCTTGTACAACTAAAATTTAATTATTAGTTTTTTTTTCGGGTAATTAACTAATAAACGATTGAATACCAGTCCATCCGTCTGAATTTTCGTAATTTACGTTGGCCTCATAATTCAATAAGGCCCGTACAGATTCTAAATGGCCCAAAGTTACAGCCAACATTAATGGAGTACGTCCACGATTATCCAGCTTTTCTTTATCATACTAATAATTAATCTAATTAATTCAAGTGAATCGAATCAAATCTAGAAATTTACCTCTCGCTCTTTCAACAACAAATCCAATTGTTTATAATCATTATTCCATACAAGCCAATGTAATGGATATTGCGATTTAATAAATTCAATTTGAACCATTTTCTTGCTGTATTTTCATAGATTCATTGAAATCGTCTAAAATTAATCGATTAAGTTGTGGAAATTATTCAATAAATCATTGTTTTTCTATTTTTTTTGTGGAATAATTTGGAAATTTTCGATTTGATGATGTTACTCGTGCTATCTGTCAGACGCCATATTTAGAATGACTCGCCCAGAGAACTGTCAAAAATAAGGCACATTTCGCAGCGAATTAGCGCCGTTAAGGTATCTACCCACTAGACAGATTGTAAATCAAATACAATTTAATCCGAGAAAATTATAAATAAACCACTAAATAACACTGAAAATTATTTCCAGTAATTTTCACTGATATTCTTTGAGATTTTATCAACATAAAATATCCGCGAACGGCAGCACTGGAAGTATCAAATGTCAATATACGGGGTTCGATCGAAAAGTTGTAAGTAATGAGAATTTTCCCAAAATATCAAAGGTTTATTCACAATCATCAATTAAATTGAATAACAGATCAAAATACGATTACTCCACTTTATTTTTGACATATTCAACATAAGTACTCTGATAAGGACTTTCATTTTTCTTTTTTTTGTCAACATCTTTATCATCAACATCTTTCAATATCAGTTCATTATTTTGTCCCACAATAGCATCAATAACTGTACCTTCAACTGGAATACTGGCATCAATAATTGTACCCTCAACTGGAACACTATCATCATTATCATAATGATCACTATTATCATTTAAATCGGTTTTAGTATTATCATCATTTTGTATTAGAACATTATCAATAATAATAGCTCCCACATTATCAGTATTATCATTAATTTCACTATTCGTAGCTGTAGTAGTTGTTATATTTGTTGATACAACAATCGAAAAATTACCAGCACTAATCAATTCATCATCACTATTATAATTATCATCATTATTTAAATTATCACAATCACTATTATTGGGGTTGTAGCGATAATAGCCCCATATCCACAATTGATTTTCCATACATTTAATATAACCTAGAACTTTTGTAAAAAAATTGATAATATGTATTTTCGGATGTTTATCAATAAATTGCCATGCTTTAATAACATTTTTTTTTTGTGAACTACTTAAGTCGCGTGCAAATGATTTTTTCGTTGGTAAATTATCGATTTGTTGTAGAAAATGTTCTAATTCAATCAATTTTTCTATAATACCAACAATATTGATTGGTTGTTTTTGTATTTTAGTTTTTGTCGACATTAAGAAATCGCGCAATTTCTTAAATGATGCTGTAACATTCTCATTAATGCGATTCTCTAAACGATGTACACAAAATAATTCCGGTGTTACATTATTTAACCATTGTTTTTTAATATAATCGAATATCGGTTGTAGTTTTTCTAATAATTTATAATGATTGGCTTGTTGTTCGATATTATTTAAAGCATCATTTATCGTATTCACTGGCAATAATGGTAGCATTAGTAGCATGTGATAAATATTGCGTATTGTTGAATCCGTTTCTAGTTCTTTAGATAAATTCAATGAGCAGATTTTTTTATATAGATTTAAAGTGTAATAAAAGACGGAACCGCCAATATTTGAATTATAGTAAACTTCACCTAGAGCGTAATATAAATTGGCTTCATAGTCGGTGATTATTTCACTCGGATTCAAATCCGGCGCCAAATCATTATGTAAATAATTGAAGATCATTTTGTAAATCTCTTGAGACTTCTTGCTAATCAACGCAAACATTATCGGATAATACTAGAAAATTAATTCAATTATTTCTAATTAATTAATTAATTAATTGAAGCAACTCACACTATCATCACTCCATACAAGAACTGTAACTAATTGATATTTAAATTTCTCATTTGTGTCGATTTTGAATGAGCCATCGACGTACATAATTTTACAATTGCTGAATTTTTTTATGGTTTCGCAATTAGCGAAAATGACAGCTTTACAATTACCATCAGTCGTGGTGAATTTCTCTTGATAGAATTGTACATTATTCTGCGTAAAATGTAGTTTTTCCAGACAATCATTTTCAATTAAATTATAAAATTCCTCAAAACTACCGACTACAGGTGTTTTTGCTGTGAATTTATGCGAACATATGTGATTAATTATCGTTTTTAATGATAAAATATTAGTTAGAGTCGGCTCTTTTTTGCATAGGTCTTCGAATAGTTTACGTATATTCAAAATTTTATTATCATTCTCCATTTTCTTTTTAATTATATGGAATATCATTGATTTTTTGCGATCGCATTCGCTCGGTGCCAGATGATTATGTCCAATTTTGATCGTAATTTCATTATTTAATAAATTCTGTATTCCCATAGATGGACAATTCAGCGTTAAACACTTCAAATTACAATAATTAGGCTTCTTTAATTGATAAGCAAATATATAGTTATTGATTAAACAAAATTCCATATCGTAGTGATATTTGATTATTTCATAATCGAAACTTCCAACGCCTATATTGGATGTTTCTTCGATTTCTTCAATTTTATCGTCGATTATTTCTCGATTTTCTTGAATAGGTGATTTTGGATTATCATCAATATCATCTTCATTGTCACTTTTAATTTCTATTATAATATTATCGGAATTTTTTATTTGATTCGATACATCATCACCTAATATTTGCATTAATTCAGCTTCTATTTGTTCATAACGTAGATCGTTTTTTGTTTTTTTTACATTTTCTTGTGTATCAATTGTTTCTAATTTACGTTTTTTGATCGATTTCTTTTGTATATCGTCATTTTTTATACAATTCTTTGAAAACTTATCAAAATCTACAATTTTATCTAAGCATTTTATACAAATTTGTTTCGATAAATGATCATTTTTTGATATCTAAAAATAATAATTATAGCTGGGATATTCGTTATATGTATAATAACAATTACCTTTATTTGTGGAATGTAAAAACTGATCAATTCTGCAATTATGGAATTATTGCGACGCTCAAAAATATTTGATTGTAAACATTTAGTCTCCATACATAATCTACATGCTGAAAATTTTCAATTTTATATTAAATTTTAAGAATTAATAATAATAATAATACAAACAGTTATTCTCCTTATTTTTCTCGACTTTACTCCGATTATTCGATGTTGGTAGAGTTTTTATTAAATTTTCTACATCAACAACTAAAAAATTTCGTAAATAATTCGAATTAATCAAACAATTATGATAAACAGCCGGTGTTACAAATGACCTACTACAACACTATGGAAGTTATAACTGATTTTATAGATAATGAAATTAATTTGAATATTCGAAATATCAAATTGTTAATTACCTGTATTATCTTGTAATTCTTGACTTTTCTGAACATGATTCAAACAAATAACACTACCTGGAGATGGTTCTTCTGTAATTTTGAATGATTCCATCCATTTTTTTTTCAAGGCGGGATCTTTTGGAAATGGTACACCAATTGATGGCGATTTTTTACAATTGGGCACAATACAATTCATTGTATTTTCTATAAATATTACAATTTTGATTTATCAATTATTATTAATATTATAAGTAATGCAAGTTTATCATAACTTTTGGTAGTTCTAATGTATGAAAATTAATTCAAAATGGCGACCATCAACAATGATATGAACACCATCTATTGATTGTCAGTGAAACAGTAAAATTATAAAAAAAATCTATTTTTCAATATAATTATTGTAATAAAAAATCCTCAAAACACTTCGATGAATATTTTGTTTATAATTCAAACTTGAAAGAATCATAATAACCACAAAATGCCCTAATCTATTAATTGTGAAAGATCATCTAGACTTAGAGATTGTATAATTGTCAAGTTGTCGTTTTGAATTTGATGAAATTTTAATTCAAATTATTATAATAAATCGAATAAATTAATTTGGCTGGATTTCTATGCATTCAACATGAATTATATTAATACAGTAATTCATAAATTTTTGTTAACAATACAATTATATGAAAATTATAAAATTTTAGGTTATGATCCCTAGTTGTAGCTCGTCAATTTATATTAAAAAAGTACATTTTATTTGTCGAATGATTACGAAAATATAAAATCACATGAATATATCGATAATTTTGATCTCAATACTTGCACTTCAATCAATAGCGAAATGTCTATTCATCCAAAAGTTGAATCAAATAACATAACCTCAATGTTGAATTTGCTTGTATCATAATTAATTTATTGTTTATTATTATTATTTGAGGAGAATGTCATCAATTATCGTTCGTTCAATCAAAAATTGTAGAAAACTCCAAAAATATGCTTTACTACGTAATTATTGTTATATTAATTCGAAATTTATAAAAAAATTGGATCAACATAACCTCAAATTCAATGAATTCGATTATAATTTAATTAAACGTTGGATAAAAATCGATCAAACTACAATAAAATGCTGGCAATGTGGTATTGAACGTAAAAATATAGCAGAATTATTCTGTGAACAATGCAATATAATACAAGAGCCCCATGAGAAATGTAATTATTTCAAAATATTGGAATTCAATGAAGATTATGATATTGATTCGAAAGAATTAACGATGAAATATCGTCAAATGCAAAGTATCCTACATCCTGATAAATTCAGCAATAAGTAAATTTCACCATATAATTAATTATTTGTTATAATTCAATTATAATAATTGTAGATCGGATGAAGAGAAACAAATTTCTGAAGAATTCTCATCATTAGTTAATAAAGCTTACGATAGTCTACAATCACCGTTAAAACGAGCTATACATTTATTGGGATTGAAAGGCGTGAAAATTAACGAAAATCAAACTGTCGATAATCCCGAATTTCTAATGGAAATTATGGAATTGAACGAAGAAGTAATTGTAACAAACTCAGCTATTTCTTGACAATTATCTTTGATTATTTCAGGTGGAAAATGCGGATAATGAGGAGAAATTGATAAATTTGAACAACAATAACAAAAAGATGTTGAAAATAATTGAATCCGATATAAGCAATTGTTTTAAAACTAACAAAATCGATAAGGCTAAAGAAAATATAATTAAAATGAAATATTATAATAGCGTCAAAAATCATATAGATAATCTAATGAGAAATAGAGGCATTGTCGAATGATTTATCGATATAACTGATATAACGAGATCCGTTTATAGCGAGCTAATTGTAAATAAATACAAATAAGAATTATAAACGATTTAAATTATCCTAACGAATCCCGTAAATTTTCCATTTTTTATTTAATGTCCGTTAATTGAGCGAAATATGGGCGTTAATTTTTTTGAAGAAAACAAAAGCGCAATATCGACCATGAAATAGTCGGAATGGGAGAGGATCAAATAAGGTTTCTATTTGAATTTATCGGATAGAGAAGTTTTATTTGGAAAAGAGCGCAGTTTATTTATTGTATCCTAGCAGTTGTGTTGTGGATTGTGGCATAGACGTACGTCAATTTGTTGTTCAAAAATAAAAATCGAAGAATAACCAGAACAATATGTGGTCATCTTTCACTAGTGAGTATACGGCCCCTAATTATAAAATAAATTAATCAATATTTTGTAATTATATTGTTACATCGTCAATTATAACGATTTTTCTTGGATTTGTTTATAGGTCATGGAATCGATTATAAATAAAAATTCTTGTGTGCGGTTAAAAATAATGTTGGGAAATTTGCGCATTTCCCCCCGATTAATTCAATTAATTTAATTAAAATTGTAATGGTAAATGCGGTTATTTCCGGTAGAAATTGTTGTTTTTTTTTTTTATTGTGGATATTTCGAAAATCGCATATTTTCGCGTTATATTTGACGCCAACCTTGAAATAAACTTAAATAATTAAGTATGACACAATCTTTCAGAAATGTGGATGAGAAATAGACGCACATAATTTTATTATCTTTATAATTTTATAACGTTTTTCTTGTTCTTCTTATCAACAATTATTTTCTTATTTATAAGAAGTATTATAATCTTTGATGCAAGAAAAATATTTATTCTTAGAATATTATCAATTATCATGCAATTGTCCGTGATATTCTAAATTATTCCATTATTATTATTATTATTGTTATTTATATTTTCGAAATGAGTCATATTTCGATCATACCTGTAGGAGTATTTTTAGTATCTTCTATTCTCTATTCTGTTGACTTTTATTATTAAAGAAAAAAACAAACAAAATGGTTTCCCAATAAAATTGTTGTTGGGGGATGGAAAATTCAAGGGAAAATCTATTTAATGACGTGGTTTCGGCGCCACAATTTCTAGTTTCTCTCTTTCTATTTTTCAATCAATAAAAATAAAACCTTGAGATTGTTATTCTCTTTTTTACTCCTATAGTTTAATTTTATTTACTTCAGTCTAATATATTTCGATTATAAATTTAGAATTGTTTCTATATATTCAAATTTATTCTACGTTAACGTTAACATTGGCGCAATTGCGGTTAATTTCTCGTTAGTGTAATTGTTTTGTAATTGAAACTGATGTAATAAACTGAATCATCACTATTTCAAAAATAATTATGATTTATTTTATTGGAAAAATTCAAAGAAATTAGCGTCTTCCGTTTTTAGTAAAAAATCATGACTCCTACTTACCAAATTTTTTGATTTAATCTAGCGCCATCTAGCAAATTTAGATCCTATTACGCTAGAAGATAAGGAACTTGATAATCAATTAGTTTGATATAAGGACAGTAGATGGCGGTGGAGTTGATAGATGATATAGTTGAAAATATGAAATTTAGTTTTTATGAAAAATTAGTAAATAAATTTTTTTTTTCAGATTCCGTCCGTAATTTATTTAGGCGCAAAAAAGACGAGGTTGCTGAAATTGCTGATGATGCAGCTATTAAAGCTGATGAGGAAGCAAAACGTGCTAGTGAATTTTATCGAAAAACTGAAGATGACATCAATAATTCAGGTATAAGTTTATTTTAATAATATTGATAAATTTCCTATTAAAATATTGTGAAAATTGCAGTAAAAAACATTGAAAATGATCTAAATCAAACTGTAAAAAATATAAATCAAACAACAGAAAATGAAAAGAAGAAATTGGAAAATCGTACAAAAGAAATTGGTGATAATATCGATACGAAATTACAACAAACAACTGAAAGTATTGGTAAATCGATTGATAATAAATTGAAAGAAACCCAAGATAATATCGATCAAAAAACAAAAGAAGTACGCGATACAGCTGATAATGTTCGGAAATCGGTTGATGATCATTTGAAACAAACACAAAATCTAGTCGATCAAAAAACAAAAGAAATCAAAGATTCAGCAATAACAACTAAACAAAATTTACAAGACAATATCGATAATGTTTGTAAAACAACTGGAGAGGCTTTAAATAAAAAAGCGAAAGAAGTTGGTGAAAATATCGATACAACTAAAAAGAATATTGAAGGAAAATTACATGAAACTGGTGAAGCTATTGATGAATCTGTGAAAAATGCTCGCGATTTGGCCGAAATGAAACGTAAACAATTCCTTGAAGGTGTAGAAAATACGGAAAAATCGATCGGTAATAAAGTCAATGAAGTACGCGATTATAGCGAAAAACGTGTCAAGGAAATTGCTGAAAATACTGGGAAATTGATCGATGATAAAGTGAAACAGACACAAGAAACTGTCAAGAATGTTGAAGGTAATCTCGATAATCAAATGCATCAATTAACTGATGCTCTTGGTAATAAAATCCAACAAACTACAGATTACGTCCATACATTCGAGACGAATCTAGATAATACTGTGAAACAAACGGCTAGCGGTCTTGATAATAAATTCCACGAATTGGGGAATTATTTGGATAATAAACGTGATCAATTACATCAAGCCACTGAAGATTCCAATCGACAAACTCAAACCGGGATCAATGATTTAACGCAAAATTTGTTCAATAAAAGTTTAATTACGCACAAATAAAATATTATTACGCTTATTACGCTTGTGCTTTTCTCAATTATTACTATTTTTGATGTTTATATGTTG
>JAZBGZ010001425.1:0-17089 GCA_037414795.1 Stenodera caucasica | reverse complement strand
TAAGTATAATTATCATTTTTTTATTATTATTATTATTATTTTCATTTTAACGAATCTCATGGTAATTGTCTAAATATTTCATTAGTTTCATTAATTTTGAATTTTAGAGAAAATGTAAAATCATTAATCATCATTACATTTTCTCTGAAACAAAATTATTTGACATTAATAAGTGTGCAACATCCTCTATTTATTATTATAATTATTAACATATTATTATTGTTTTTATTTTTTAACTTAGGCCCAGTGATGTATTTTGGAAATTTGCTTTTATATATTTAATAAATTTTCCCTATGACTCATGCTTTCCCCTTATTATTTGTATTCATTTATTTTTTTGCAACGAGGTGGTGAAAAGGGGTCAATAATTACATTTAATTTATTTTTAATTCAAATTTATTTATTTGTATCTTTATTTACTTAATAGGGTGGTGGTTGTTATCATCAATTTCAACGTATTTAATGGCTGAAATATCAAGTTTTGCACCCTTAACAACAACAATGATGAAGAACGAAGTTGTAAGAGAACAACCCCAATTTTCACCACCTCAAATTCCACAAGATTCTCAAATTTATACAACAATAAATGAGAATATTGATCGAATTAATACGGAGAATAATCAAAAATTATCATTAATTATTGATGATTTAAAACAAGAAATCGATAGAATTAATTTGAAATTAATCGAAATTGAAAAATATCATTCGGATGATTTGAATCGAATTTCTGCTGAATTTCATGCTAAAACTGTTGAAAACTATGCTCGTTTATCGTATGAATTGAAAAAATGCTGTTATCGTTCGAATTTTATCAATTTAGAGAATTCTATTAAACGTATTTTATATGATTTATTGAATGATCGAGAATTTTTATCGAATAGTCACGATTTCAATCAATATTTGCATAATTTATTCGTTGTTAAACATGAATTCGAATTGAAAATGGCCAATTTAACGAAAAATCTACCAAATAATTATAATTTAAGTATTGAACAATCTGCTGAAAAAGTTATGGATAAAATTGTGGAAAAATTGGATACAACTCAAATTACCGATAGGAAAATTGATGAGATTATTAAGAAATCATTGGAAATTTACGATGCTGATAAAACTGGTTTAGTGGATTATGCAATGGAATCGATGGGTGGACAAATTATAACGACCCGTTGTACCGAAAATTACCATAGTGGTACAGCTGTTGTATCAATTTTGAATATACCATTATGGTATCCGACTAATACTCCACGTACGGTGATAACGCCGGGTATTATACCGGGTAAATGTTGGGCCTTTCAGAATTTCCCCGGTTTTCTAGTTGTTAAATTATCGAATCGTATACGTATTGATGCTTTCACATTAGAACATATCAATCGATTATTAGTACCAAATGGACATATTGATTCGGCACCGAAAGAATTCGATATTTACGGTTTGATTGATGAAAACGATCAAGAACCAAAATTAATCGGACAATATATTTACGATTTTAATGGTGATCCAATGCAATATTTTATAGCACAAGAACCGAATCTAGTTTACGATATGATTGAATTGCGTATCAAATCGAATCATGGTAATCCGAATTATACGTGTTTATATCGATTTAGGGTACATGGTAGTACTATTGAACCGACATGATTGTTGTTTTATATACCAAAATCAAATCGTAAATTGTGTTCTATTTTCTCATATTTTTTTTTGTTTTTGAATGTGTTTAATTCGATTGACTAAATTCGATTAGAAATCGTACTTATTATAGTAGATTTTCCAGAAAATTCTCTTTTCCGTACAACTTATTATTTATAAGGTTTGTTGCATGTTTTTCTTTTCTTTTTTATGAAGTCTGTGATTAGGTCGTAAAATTAATAATAGTTATTATAAGTACAAACTAAGTACTAATCCCAATAATAAGTCGCCTTACGTGTCAAGTCATTAGATTTAAGTCATTTAACTAAGAATCTTTATCAAAGCTTTAGTTTATAAATTATTATTATTATTATTATGGAATTTATCACGTCCACATTTGTATTTTCTTATAAATAAACAAGTTTTTTCTGTTTTCACAAAATTTATTTCAAATATTCCGCCAAATTGGAGCGCTCTCTACGATTAAACAAGTTGGTATGAACTAATAATTTGGTTGGTATTAATTTGGGGAATATTGAACAGTTGGTAGCAGCTGTCAATTGTCAAATAGTTGAAGCTTGTTTATTTTGGAAAAAATTATTTAATTCGAGGTAATTAGTTGAAATTTAATTCAAAATGGGTCAATTATACTCGATTTTAATATTTGTGATCGTTTTAGGTTGTATTGTGCGGAAAATGGGAAAATATTTGGAAAATTTTGAGGTTACGTTACTTCGAAAATATGCTGTTGGAAACTGGAGTTTTCTCGTCCTGATCTTTATCGAGACATTGAATACTGGTGTGATTGAGCTCGTTTAGTTATACAGAATGCGAAATCAATGGTTATGAGTTGATTTGAAAACAGTTCAATGGGAGTTTTGTAGCAGAAGAAAACTTGGTTTTTCGGGAAATATATAAAATCTGGTGAGTAGGTGCCACATTGCATTTTCTTTAAACCTATACTAGTTTATAATGTGCGTAAAATCTACTTTGATATCGTAGAAATGAGAAAATTAATCGAAATTTACCTATTGAGAGAGCAGAGAATATTGGACGATTCAAAATCAATTTTTTATTTTCGAATTCTGCACAGAGTTAAGTGAAGATTTACTTTTAGAGGGGTTGTCTAATGAATTTATCAACAACAGTAATTGATATTAACAATCTATACCAAATAAAAATTTATACCAGAGCTTTACAATACAGGCCGAAAAATCCAAATTTTTCTAGAATCTCCACGTTTCTCAAGCTCTTGACGAAATTTCAATTATCATTCAAATTTAACACAAAATTTCAATTTTGTTTTAGGAAAGCAGAGGTTCGCAAATTTTCTTTGGAGATTCTCAAGAATTCTTCTTACTGCCGTTGAGGTTCGGGGACGATTCTGGGCCGTGGATAGGAAAATTTTTCTACTACTACCACACAAAAAATTTTGAAATTTTTAATTTGAGAATTTTGATTATCCCCAATATTTGGGGTGTATTTTCATCCCTTCCCCAAATATTTCCCGGTGATCTCTTCTTCTCCCTCCCCCATCGAGCCTGACTGTGAACTTGGAATATTTATTACACTTATACTTAACCTTGAAGTGTGGTGATTAGGATATGATGGGGTGGGAAATCCGAGGGAAATTTTTCTGACTGCGGCGAGGATCGTACCCTGATTTCAACGGCAGTTGAATTTGGAAGTCCAATTCTTTACCGTTGAGCCAACCGACTATTTAATAATAATATGTTGGAACTTTTATTTAACATACTTATAATCGAATTTCGCAAAAAAATGATATTCGTAGAGTAGAAAATATCATGTGTCTCGCTTCCTAAGCGAATTGTCGATTCATAAAAGAAAAATAGGACTCGACAGAAAATCCTTGGAGTAAATTCAAATTTCAAGTAATGCTTCCCTGCCTGTACAATAAATTTTGGTGATACGAGTTTCGAATTTTGTAATTAAAAAAAAAAACAGGACATAGAAGGAATTAAAGAAATACTTGTAATTTATCAAATTTGCAATATATTTTTCATATAGCAGGATTTAAATATATTATGTAATGTATAATTTGCAAATTTTGATTTATATACAAATACCATTAAATAAAAAACAATTCAATTCGGTAACCAAAACACTTTCTATTATTACATTTACAAAATAAATCTCCATTAAACTAATCAAATATTTGAATAATTTTCTATTTAATGGCATAATAATAATAATAATAATGCTAATAATAGAAAATTACAGCTGTGCAACATCAATATTGATAATTTTTAATACTTTCTAAAACAAATAATAAAAGAAATAACCTTAGTAAATATAGACGGAATGCTAATAATCAACAGAAACTAGATAAAGCGAGATTTTTTTTGTATCGATTCATTGGTCCTTTTTAGCAGTCGCTTGACTGTAACTTGGTGGATTTTCCTGTAATTATAAACCAACATTTTCTTAGAAAAAAAAAAAACAAAACAAACAACTAAAAATCTTACATAATAAGCTGGTGGCGGAACATAAGCCATTTGCGGCCTACTCGGATCATAATAAGCTGATTGAGCCGCCTCTGCAGCTTTTGCATCTTATTTTAACAAAAAACACGAAATTTAATTAATAAGAATTTATTGAATAAAATTCAATGTCTACCTGCATTACTAGGTGGCCCACCAGCTGCCCCTTGTGGATATCCCGGCTGATAACCCCAACCCGGTTGTTGTTGTTGGGGTGGATAACCACCAGATTGCGGTGGTGGTGGATAACCTCCAGATTGTGGTGGTGGTGGGTAATTACCGGGTGGTGCTGGATAGCCCATTTGTGGTTGTCCAGGTTGTGCTATTCCAGGATATGGTGGTGGTGCATCAGTCATAAATACACCATTAGCTGGTGGATGATCGGGAAATGCATGAGTCGGTGGTACCCATCCATAATAGCCTTGAGGCGGTGGTGCATAAGCTGGTGGTGGTGCAGCATACCATTGAGTATTCTGTGGGACATATGGTGGTGGTGAATTTTGTGGTCTACCATGAGTAGCTGAAATTAAAACAAATAATAATTAATACATCGATTTTAATTGAACAAAAGAAAAACAACATACCCATACTAGCGGCTCGTAGAAGAGCCTGTCCAAATTCGATGGCCCCACCATGTTTGAAAGTTATCTTAAATTTAGCTTCACCTTGCCAATTTCCATTGGGTTGAGCATAGACTCGACCTTTTATATAATTGGCTCCGAATACCGGCTGTTCGATTTCTACCTAAATTTCAATAAATCCATCAATTACGACAATAATTCAAAATATTAAAACACTCACATTACTCAATGTTACGAATGGAAAACTAAACGATTGCATTGAATCATTTGTATTTTTACTATTGAAAATTACACGATGCGTTGTTAAATACATCCGTCCAGTTTTCGTACCTTTAAACGCGATATTCTCATTTTCCGACCATTCTATACTTGTATGATCCGAAAATAATAAAATACTACAACGAAAAAAAAAATAATTTCTACAATTAATTAATTAATCTAATCTTACCATTCACCTGCGTGTATCAATACACCACCATTCAAATGGGCCGTATTTAGCGACATTTTCTTTGAAATTCTTCAATACAACAATCAATTTCTAGACTTTTGATGGAAATTATCTGCGAAAAACCAAAGAGAATCTTCCAAATATGTCACCTGGAAAATTAACAATTGACAGCAACGCAATTTATCCCGATAGGTCGAGAATGACAATTATAAACAAAGATAAACAATTTTATAATATGATTGTTAGAGAGAGATGATCGATGGTGAATTGACAGAAATCGGCGGGTTATTTGAAATAAAACTCAACAATTCCAACAATGACTCACAATTGCGTCATATTATCGTTATTTCCGTTTTTAATAATATTATAATAATAAAGATCCATTGGTGATAAATTACGAGCATTCTCATCGATAATTTCAGTCTTTTTGATTTTAGTAGGTGCTCGAATTTGTGTCCATTTCGATACTCGATGTCTATTTGTTATCATTAAACCCATTACCGATAACCATAACGCAAATATTAATGTATCATCACGATCTGTCCATTTATCGAGAAATATTTGCGATAAACTCAACCATTCTGATGCTTCATAAATATCTTTTATATCACCATAATATTTATAATAATTTTCATGTAGAAAACTAGTGAAAATTCTCGGTTGTGTACGAAATTCATCAATTAATTTATCCAAATCACAATTCATACGCCATTTATTATCATCGTATTCGATACGTTTCGGATTGAAAACTCTACCTAAACTATGGAATAAACCTAAATTTTCGTCGCGTTGCATCAATTTTATTTTTGTTGATAAATTCTCATTACGTTTACGTTTTCGTTGTTTATTATTAGTCTTATCGATTTTCTGAGTCTCAACAGGTAAATCACCACAACCTACAATTAATTAAATTAAAATCTGATAATTAACAAATCGAATAATTACCCAATAAACTTGCAAAATAAAATTGATTAATTGCCGATCGAATATCACCATTTGAAGTAGTCGAAATTGCATCAATTGTCGAATTATTTGGAATTTTATATGAATCTGGGTTCTCTTGTACGAAATTTTGAGCCCTTTTCAAAGCTATTTTCATCAAAGTCGGTGCACATGAATTGAAATTAATCTGAACCATATTGAAACGTGTTTGAATTTCTTGTGGGAATAAAACTTGAATTAAATTTATACCATTTTCGTTAGAAATATCCGAACAAATGAACACAACCGGATTACTACCCTTGTAGAAAGTATCTCTGAAATATTTCAAAGAATTATTGAAATTCTCCGATTATTAATTATAATACATACTCTAAAATATTGTGGAATTCTTCTGGATTTCGTACAATAGCGTTTGGAAATTCTTCAACTAAAATTATCTTTTTATTATCGTTATTTGAGAAAATCGAGTTCCATTTTGATTCAGTTAAAAATTCACGGAATCGTTCAATTTGATTTTGACCCCTAATTACATCAAAATCATAATCCATTGGATTTATCCATTCAGTTATGTTTATATTGGAATTTTTACATAATACGTTTAAAGTTGTCGTTTTTCCAGCTCCTGTTGGTCCTGTTATCACGAGAAAGGCTGCCGTCTTCTAAAAAATGATACAAATTCAATTAATTCATCAATATTTTTTCGATATTTTTACTTGATCTTGTGGTTGATTTATGACATTATTCTCCAGCCATATTTCCACTTCTTTGATTTTTTTAGGATGTACAGCTAAATCTGCTGTAATTATCGGTGTTAATACTCCATTAAAATTAATAGTACATTGTTTATTAATTAAAGTTTTCTTTGTTTTCGAGTTTTTTGTTTTGTTGTTACTAACCGGTGTAGCTTTTATTGGAGGCTTATTTTCTTCACCGAAATCAAAACAGAACCATTTCTAAAACAAAACAATCGATCAAGTAATTAATAATTGATAATAATTTCACTTACAGGTGCTGTTTTTTTCATATTTTCTTGAAGAAAATAGGAAAAATCCGTACAATTTCTTTTTGAACTGACATTAGAGAAGTAGCCAACAAAACAAACAAAAAATCTCCAGAAATATGACGTTAAGAACCAACTAATATTAGCGAAACTCTAGTTCATCAATTTATCGTCTTATGATAAATTAAAAAAAATCTGAGAATTTTATTCTAGAACTGAAATGATTAAAATCGACTAAAGTTTATAAATTTGTTATTATTACGCTGTTTCAATGGGTATTTATCGCTACAAAAGTAATAATCGACTTGCAGCTCTTCTTCTGAAAATTTTTAGTCATTTCGTAAATGGCCAATAGATGAAATAAAAAATCACTAAAGATGTGAGGTTATACTTCTCGATCTTACCAAATTTCGAAAATTTGTCAAATTTGTCAACACCCGGCTTGAATTTTGGTAAAATTCCCTCAAATTACGCCATAAAATTATAAAGTTGATTGAAAATATTGTTAATTACAGTTAAAATTATGGATCAATTAGAACATAAATTCTTGGAAGTGACTAGGGCTATTGAAAAACAAGTCGATGCGACCATTGAACAAATTGATAATTTGAACGTGAACGATTTAGAAGAATTACGAAAATCACGTCTAAATGAATTGAAAAAACAAGAATCTAAACGTGTCGAATGGTTGCGTAACGGTCATGGTAACTATGAAGAATTATCTGAAGAAAAACAATTTTTCGATACAATCAAAAAAAGTGAAAACGCCATCATACATTTTTATCGTAATTCATCAGAACGTTGTAGAATTGTTGATAAACATTTGAAATTATTGGCACCTAAACATATTGAGACACGTTTCGTTAAACTAAATGCTGAAAAATCACCATTTTTGTCTAGTAATTTAAAAATTAAAACATTACCAACAATTGTATTGATTAAAAATAATACAATGATCGATAAAATTGTCGGTTTCACACAATTAGGTAATTGTGATGATTTTACAACTGAAACATTAGAATGGCGTATAGCACAAAATGGTGTGATCGATTATGAGGGTGATTTGAGTACTCCACCATCTCTACAAGAAAAAACTACAGAAAAATCCAACAAAAAAATACGCGACAGCGTCTATAATCGTGAAGATGACGATTTAGATATGGATGATAACGAAATTGTTAATTTTAATAATCTTGAAGAGGCTAAATCCAAGTTACAATCAACTGAATTGACAGCTGAAGAAGCCGCTGAATTGGGCCTAGACGAATAATTATATTAATTCATAAAATTTATTAATATACAAGTATTTCCTTATCAAATTAATTAATTAACTTACATTTATCGTTCATTATAAAAAAACTCAAGCTTCTAAAGCCACTGGTTCCGCTCGTCGTTTTTCTTTGATTATTTCTAAAAATTATAATTTTTTATATTATATATAATTAATGATATTGATGATAATAATAAACCTTTGTCTGGGGTTATTTCAGTTGGTTCAGTCTCCTCTATTTCCGGCTCACGAATTGGTACATTCGGCAGTTGTTCTTTGATTAATTCAGCAAATTCATCATCAACAGCTTGTTCATCATCATCAGTTAAACCACCACTCAATAATGAACTAATTTCTTCTTGTTTGTCAACACCTTCACGTGTTTCATCCAATATTTTCTCAATATCGGCAATATTTAATGTTTCATTAATTGTTTTCAATGCTTCATTACCCTGTTTCAAACCATCAACCACTTGTAATTCGACTTGTGCAAATTCAATATCATGCGTTAAACGATCCAAATTCTCCAATTGATCATCAGTTTTCTTTAATATTTGTTCTTGATAACGTTTTTTACGTAATAGTAATTTTGCACGACTATAAAATCGTTAAAATCGAATTATTATCATTATTAATTTGGATAAATAGAAAAACATACTCTTTCTGGCCTTTATTTAGTAATTTTTTAGCTAATTCACGATCCGATTCCAAGGCCAATTCAATACGTTTCTGATATTGTTTCAATTTATCTCGTTGTTGTTTCAATTGCTACAAAAATAAATACAATTTCAATTCAAACAAATTCTAATTGTAACTTACTAAAACTGCTTTATCTTGTTGGGTGATACGAGATATCGGTTTTTTCTTACCAAATATTATGCCCATTATTAAATCAATTAATTAAATAAATTCAAATAGGAAAATTCAGCTATGTTGAGGTTATGTTGCTTTCGACTATCACTACCAACTGTTACATACGAATTTTAGTTTAAACACCCGAAATTATCGAATAAATACCGTTCTATAGCACATAATCAATTGATAAAGAATACAATTATTTGTTTCTCGAAATAATCTAAAATTATTGTATAATTGTGGTAATTGTTACAAGTTCAAGGTTGTTAGGTTGGTAGCTGAAGCGTCAATAAAAATAAATTGAGGTTATGTTTCAAATACTATTTTTGTAAAATTAATAATATTGTTAATTAAAATTAAAATGTCGCCTAATATTAATAGTTCAGTTTATCCCGGTGAAATAATGCACAATATTGAATCGATAAAAGGTGTCACAATTTTAGGACCTGGCTTGAAACGTAACGATTCAATATCGAATACAATACAGATAACACAATATGGTATTTTACGTTTTAAAAAACCAAATATATATTGGATTGAAACAAAACAGAAATTCTATACACCGAAACGTGGTGATTTAATTATTGGTGTAATATCGAAAAAATCCGGTGATTTATTGAAAATTGATATCGGTAATGGTGAAATGGGCTCGTTATCATTGTTGGCTTTCGAAGGGGCGACGAAACGACAAAAACCCGATGTACAAATAGGCGATTTAATTTACGCTCGTATTTTAAATGCACATCGCGAAATGGAACCAGAATTGGTCTGTATTGATTCGTATTTTAAAGCTGGTAAATTGGGTGTTTTAAGTAACGATGGCCATTTAATTGATATAAGCTTAGATCTGGTTTATCGTTTATTGAATGTGAATAATCCATTATTGAGAACGTTAAGTCGTAAATTTCCATACGAAATTGCTATTGGTATGAACGGTAAAGTTTGGATTAATGCGAAAAACCTTAAAAATATCCTAACCATAGTACGTACATTAGAAACAGCGGAATTAACAAATGATAAAACAATTTTGGAAGCATGTCGTTTGATTAAATAAAAGAAATACAATCCGAAATGCCGCAAAAATTATTTCCAAACCTGTCATAACGGTTTAATCGAACTACAGTTTATTTTTTTGTTTGAAGGATTTATTCCACAATAAAAGCGAGAAAGACGCGTGTTTCAAATTAGTTTAGAATAATTCGTGTTATAGCGAACATTACAGTTGAACTTGACCTTTAATTAAATCCAATATCGTTATCACGTCGAAATTCGTTATCAGAACAAAAAAATTATTTCGAAATAAAAGACAAAAAAAAAAAATGGCAAAAATTAATGGTATTCAAAGTAAGTTGGATCATTTGAAATTCAAATAACACCGAAAAAAAATTATGTTGCAATAATCTAACATAACCTCAATTTTTATTTGATTTTGATTAGAAAAAACCAATTTCGAGGAAATCAAAATTCCGGTACCATGGGGCCATATCAGTGGTAAGTTTCAATTGAGTTAATCAAATTCAATTAGAAAATACAAAATCTAATTTATATTTAAATTATTTTAATTTTTAATTGATCAAATTTAACAACAACCCTAACCTATTTTTGCGATTATCTCTTTTTTTGATAATATTGAATTTTAATAAATAATTATCGATCATATTAATTGATAAAGTCAAGGAGATCGTCTTTATAGGAATTATTGAACTATTCTAATTAGTTTTTTTATTTAAATTAGGAAAAATTCGCCAACCATAGTAGTAACCTAATTTCTACCTAATAATCGTTTGTTTAAATTATCGAAATATTTGTGATACAGGAAATTGCATTTATCATCATAAATGTCAAATTACGAAAAATAATGACTTGTCGATTTTTCAATAGTGGAAAAATTTTTTTTCGAATAATTAACCTTTGAACGTTTATCTGTTTGTTGTTTGTTGTCTGGTCTATAACAAAAACCTGATTTTTTTATTTTATTGTTTTTTTTTTAAAGGTAAATGGTGGGGTTCACGCACAGTTCAACCAATTCTCGCTATACACGGTTGGCAAGATAATGCCGGTACATTTGACAATTTATCACCATTATTAGTGGAACGTGGCCATTCGTTGTTATGTATCGATTTACCTGGCCATGGTTTATCATCGTATTATTCTGATGGCCATTATTACTATATATTTTGGGATGGTATCCATATAATTCGACGTATCGTTAAATTCTTCAATTGGTCAAATATAACATTAATGGGACATTCATTAGGTGGTGGTATATCATTTCTATATGCCTCTATATATCCAGATGATGTTAAAAAATATATCAGTATTGATATAGCCAGTCCTTATATACGTGATACAGATAAATTGATCAAACATCTTGGTAAAGGTGTAGATAAATTCCTAGAATACGAATCATTAAATAAAGATAATGTACCACATTATACGTATGATGAGATGATTGATATTGTTGTGAAAGCTTATAATGGTTCTGTGACACGTGAAAATTGCGAAATTATGATGATTAGAGGTATGAAACTGGCTGAAAATAACAATGAACGTTACATATTCCAACGAGATCCACGTCTTAAGACTATTGATTTAGCTACAATGACTTTAGATCAAGCTTTGGAATATGCAAATAAAATTAAATGTCAAGTATTAAATATACGTAGTGAGCCTTGTCATATATTCAAAATAGAACATTATAATCGTGTATTAGATCATATTGAAACAAGTGCTAATCATGTTGAACGACATGTTGTTGAAGGTACACACCATTTGCATTTAAACAATCCGGAAAAAATCGTCGATATTATCGATAATTTCCTAATATTGAATAAATTTTAATTCAACTCTATTCCAATTCAGTGCATAAAATTAATTTATAATTCAAACAAAAATAACAACGCTACATTTCCATGTTGTATAGATAATGATTGTTTGTAATTTTTACAAATCGTCTACAATAGGGCTAAATATTGCTTTTGATCTCAGATTACCTTTAACAATATCCAAATCCTATAGAAAATAGAATTGAATCAATAAATATACAAAAATTATTTGGACGAGAACGTGTGAAAATTTCTTATTTCGTTCCTCTACTGTCATCGATAAAAATTAAGATTTTCCACCCCCACCTTCATTATCGATTTTCCGGACATTTTCTATCAATAAATCATCGATTAGATCTTATTTCTTTTGAAATTTCGACAAAATTACGATTTCTTGCAACATTGTAATTTTGAGGTTATGTCACTGTTACCGGACGCCATAGCAACCGATTGATACAAACAAATTCACTATAATTATCAAATAATTAATAATTACAATAAATTAATTAATCTTTAATTATTATTAATTTGATGAAACTGACATACTTTTTAATCGGAATTAACAAATGATGAAAACAATTTTTGAAGCATGTCATTTGATTGAATAAAAGAATTAATACAATTTGAAAAGTTGCAAAAATTATTTTCTAATCCACCAAAACTTATCATTAAAACGACTATTTGAATTAAAAATTTATCAATGGATTTATTCAACAATAAAACCATGAAATACGCAGCTGTTGAAACAGTATAGAATTTGCGTTATAGCGAACATCGATTAAATTGATCTCAATTAGAAACGTTATTATTTTATAGAATAACGTATCGTTATCACGCCAGATATCTGTGATATTAGAACGATTATCTAAAACAATGGCACAAATTAATGGTACTCAAAGTAAGTTGAATCATTTGAAATTAAAATTTAAAAAAAACATTAGATTGCAAAAATCTAACATAACCTCAATTTTTGTTTGATTAATAGAAAAAACCAATTTTGAAGAAATTAAAATTCCGGTACCATGGGGCCATATTAGTGGTGAGTTTTAATTGAATAATCATATTAAATTGGACAATATAAAATTTATATGCAATTATTTTGATTAACTAATCAAATGTGGAAACCCTAACCTATATTTGGGATTATCTCATTTTATGATAATTATAACGAGACTTTGAATTTCAATAAATAACTATCAATTATATTAATTATAAACATTATAGAAATGGAGTTATGAAACTACTCAAGTTCAATTGTAATGATAATAAAAAAGAATTTGCTAATAGTTGTAATTACTCTAATTTTTGCCTAATAATTGCTTAATTATTATTATCGAAATCAAAATATTGATTATAATTGAATTATTATAGGGAACTATCTTTATCATTTTCTATTATCAGAAAATGATGACTTGCCGTTTTGTTTTTTTTTTTTTTTTTTTTTTGGATAAATTGTAATAATTAACCTTTGAACATTTTCCTGTTTGTTGTCTACCGTCTACAACAAAAGCTGATTTTCTTTAATTATTTTTTCAAGGTAAATGGTGGGGTTCACGGAATACTCAACCAATTCTCGCTATACACGGTTGGCAAGATAATGCCGGTACATTTGATAAATTATCACCATTATTAGTGGAACGTGGCCATTCAATATTATGTATCGATTTACCTGGCCATGGTTTATCATCGCATTATTCCGATGGTCATTATTACTATGTATTTTGGGATGGTGTCCATATAATTCGACGTATCGTTAAATATTTCAATTGGACAGATATAATATTAATGGGACATTCATTAGGTGGTGGTATATCATTTTTATACGCCTCTATATATCCAGATGATGTTAAAAAATATATCAGTATCGATATAGCCAGTCCTAATGTACGTGATACAGATAAATTTATTGAACAGATTGGTAAATCTGTAGATAAATTTTTAAAATACGAATCATTAAGTAAAGATAATGTACCATGTTATGAATATGATGAGATGATTGATATTGTCGAGGAAGCTTATAATGGTTCTGTGACACGTGAAAATTGCGAAATTATGATGATTAGAGGTATGAAACCGGCTGAAAATAAGAAAAATTGTTACATATTCCAACGAGATCCACGTCTTAAAGTTGCTTCATTAGCTTCAATGACTTTAGATCAAGCTTTAGAACATGCAAATAAAATTAAATGTCAAGTATTAAATATACGTGCTGAGCCTGGTCAAATGTTTAAATTAGAAAATTATAATCGTGTATTAGACTATATTGAAACTAGTGCTAATTATGTTGAACGACAAGTTGTTGAAGGTACACATCATCTGCATTTAAACAATCCGGAAAGTATCATCGATATTATCGATAATTTTCTAATATTAAATATATTTTAATCCAAATCGATTTCAATTTAGTGAATCAAATTAATTTATAATTTAAACAAAAATAGCAACGTTACATTTCCATGTTGTTACAGACAATGATGGTTCTTGTTCGTAATTTTTGCAAATCGCCTCCCATTGTGTTTCAATAGGGCTAAATATCGCTTTTGATCTTAGATTACCCTTAACTATATCCAAATCCTATATCAAATATAATTTAATTAATAAATATAGACAATTATTTAAACTATAGTACTTGTAAAATTTTCTTATTTCGTTCCCCAACTTCTGTCATCGATAGAAATTTAGATTTTCTACCACCACCATCATTATCGTTTAACAACGAATTATTATCGATTTTCCGTACATTTTTTTTTAATAAATCATCAATTATATCTTCTTGTCTTTGGAATTTCGATAAAATTTCTTCGATTTCTTGCAACATTGCAATTTTGAGGTTATGTTATTATTGCCGAGCGTCATAGCAACCGATTGATACAAACAAACTCACTATAATTATCAATAATTATTTAATTATTAATAAAAGAGTAAATTCGTCTTCAATTATTGTTTATTAATTGTATAATCAGTAATTTGACAAAACTGGAATTATTTTTATCAAAATAGTTCGAATGTACTGTAGTTTGTTTCGGTTAAAGTTATTATTGGTGAAGTAAGATGGCGCTTCGACAGGGGCGTATTCAAAGAATTCCCCCTATCTATAGATTAAATGAATGGTATTTATTTTCGAGTATTTATTCGAAAATATATGGAATAATCGGATAATTTGTGTAAATAAAGCTATATTCGTTAATAAAAAGGGAGAAAAAACCGTTAGTCATACATCCACACCTATTGATAACTTATCTAAGTATTAACGAATTTATTGATAAGATTGGATCAGTTATTTTCAATAAATCATATTTATTTCTAGCAAACGTGAAAAAATGGTGAACTATTATATATTATCAACGATTTTAATTGGTCTCAATGTCGGTACGTTTTTATTAAAAAAATTTTCGATTATTTTTCTAAATTATTTTAATTTAAGTTAATAGTAAAGAATTACGATGTTTTAATTGCGATCCAAATGAGAAAAATAAATGTTTGGATGTTACAAATGGTCAAATACAATCGACAATTTGCGAATGGTCCGTTACAAAAAATAATAATTTCAGAAAACAAATTCACAAACTTAATGAAGTTGAATTAAAATATGGTAATAGAAATATTAGTGATACAACCATAAATTTCGAATGTTTCTCTATTTATGTTGAATCAGGTAAATTACGAAATAAATCAATTAATTTATATAATCAATTATTTTAATTAATTTCTACGATTAGATGATACTAATTTAAATGGTGTACATAGAGGATGTGTGGTTAAAGGTGATAATGTTCAATCAACATGCGAATTATTGAAAGAAGAAGGCTTCCAATCTGGTAATGTTACAGCATGTGAAACATGTAATGATGATGAATGTAATACTGTTGAACTTAAAAGTAATAATTCCAATTTTATTCAACCATTTTTATTACTTGTAATTAACGCAATTATATCACTATTCATATTTAATTTCAATTAAATACATTTTTAATCATGTAAAGTTATTTTGGTTTAATAAACAATGAAAATAAAGTGATTTTCCTCGAAAAAATTGTCGTTTTTTTATAATCATAAGATTGGTTACAGCTCCGGCTTCAACGATTAGAGCTTCAATGCAACTTTTCCCCGAGTTAGCCATTTCTAACCTTACTTTCTACCATTTCTGAATTTCGTACAGATTACTAATATATTATCAATTGATAATTTGACAAGTGGTCCGAATATATAGGAGAACACTTGAGCTATACTTAAGCATCAAAAACTTTTGTCACTGGACCGGAAATAGTGGAAATTAATGTTTATTTTTCTGGGAATAAAATTCAATTATTTGAAACAAAATATTTCCTTTTTTTTTGATGTTAATCAGTTACTTAATTCGAAATTCCTTGTATTCGAGAATTTCAAAGAATGATAAGAGATCGTTATCTTATAAAAAATCCTAGGAGTACTTTACAAAAAAAAAAAAAAACAAATAAATAATAAACAATTTGTTTTTTTATAACTAAACAGCGGACTGCTACCTCCAAAAGCTATTTAATCTAAAAAAAGCATGAATATTTGGTCTATTTTCATAACTAAAGTGTGGATTATAGTAACAGGAATTGTAACAACAGAGCGGCACCTAAAATTTCGCTAGTTAATGATAATATAGACATCCGACAAGAAGTATTTCATCTAAGTGAATATCTCTCACTCTCAATTATATTGAAAATTATTCTTTTATTATTTATGTCAAGAGATATTAACATAACCTCAATTTATCTTGTTATTATAAAAGGTGAACTTGTACATATTCAGTCCTCCAGTCTCTTTTAATTGATTTAATCGTTAAAAATCGATCGATTATCATAAAAGGGACGTCCGGTATAATTGTTAGGAATTTTTTTATTATTCTATCAAAAAACGACGTAAAAATCTACCATAGCTCGTGGGATAATAATTGATAAGATAAATATAACAGGTTGAAATGGGGGTTAACAGATCATTTTAATAAAAATATCTCTATAAAAATAGAAATCGATCTATTTTTATTTCAGTTCCATTACAGATTTCTAATTGT
>JAZBGZ010001424.1:0-13376 GCA_037414795.1 Stenodera caucasica | reverse complement strand
TTATCAGTTATAATTTTATTAGTTGGTTATGTAGCAATTGAGAAAAATCGTCGTGAAGGTCCTTTAGTTGCTAAAATAAATAAATTAGAAAAAGAATATTTGATTATATTGAAAGAGAATGATTTATTGAAAGATAATTCAAATACAGATAATCGTCGTCTATCAACATCTGAAAATTTAAATTTAATTAATGATGAATTAATTGAGAAAAATCAAACAATTGATGAATTATTAAATATAAAAAATAATTTAGAAGAACAAATACAATCATTAGAAAAAGAACTGGAAAATTCAACAGAAGTTGGTTTAGAACTAAATCGTATGTTATCGGAAATATTGAATGCACAAAGCGGTAGTGATTTTATTAAAGCAAATATTGAAAATTTACAAAGACAATTGATCGAACAACAATCAACAATTAATTCAGTTAATGAAACATTAGCAATAACGGATACAGAAAATCATGAATTGAAATTGGAAATTGAATTATACAATAAGAAAATTATTGATTTACAAACTGAATTAGATAAAATGTGTTTAAATATATTGAAAATTGAAGAAGAGAAAGATACACAACAGAGCTTATTGGAAAATGAAATAACAAAATATCGTCAATTATATGATGATAGCAATAATCAATCGAAAATTAAAGAGATCGAATTGAAACGTAAAATCGAATTATTAGAAAGTCAATTAAATCATGTCGAACATAATTTTGAATTGAAACAAAAAGAATTAGCAATTTTTAAAGATAATGTTAAATTAGTTAATGGTAATGATATGACATCATTGATTACATCAACTGAAATTAAAGCTGAATTAGAATTATTGAAAACTGAAAATCAACGACTTATTGATAAATTTACACAAGAACAAAAAGATAAAAATAAATATTTAGAACAAATAGAACAAATAATGGAAGAAAATCGTCGATTACAAGCGAAATATGATGAAGCTGATAAATCAAAAGTTGAAGTCCAAACTAAATTGGAAGTATTGTCCAATTATTTCAAAGACAAAGAAGCTCAATTACAAAAGTATACATTTATTTTGATATTTCATTATATAATTGATTAATTTTAAAATTTCTTAGAGAGATAAGTAAGCATGAGTCATTGTGGGCTGAGAAACAAGGTGAAGCCACATCAACTACCGAACGAATCGTATTTATGCAAGAACAATTGCAAAATTATAAGTGAGTTTCAATAATTTTCGATTTACTTTAAATTTAATTCTATTAATTTTGTATGATTAGGGCCCAAAATGAATCTTTAAAACAAGAAATTATATCACAAGAAGTTGAATTGAAAAGTCAAATTTCGGTATTAGAAAAGAAAGCTCATGAAAATTGGGTAAATGCACGTCAAGTTGAACGAAAATTGGAAGATGCAAAACAAGAAGCTGCCCAATTACGTCATAGATTAACATTAAGAGAACGAGCTATACAAGAAGATAAAACACAACATAGTAAAATTTGATTAATTTATTTTTTTAAAAGTATTAATTATATTATAATTTTTATAGGATTACAATCTCCGATTGAACAAAATGGTGATTTGGTTGTATCACAATTACATGTTGATTCACCATCATCACCGCCATTACTTTATGGTCGTGATCATGTAACAAAATCACCACCATTACCAGGTCTACCACCATTCTTGCCACCACCACCTGGTGTTCCGTTTATGCCACCAACTGCAAGCGGTTTACATGGTGTACCACCGCCACCATTTATGCCACCACCACCTCCGGCTCTATTTCCAGGTGATCATCGGCCACCACCATTAGGACGTATGTCTTCACCACCACCATTAAATTCAAGATATTCACCGAGTTCACGTGGTTATTCACCATATGATCGAAATAGTTCATCACCATCCGATTCAGAATATGGCATCTCACCACCTCAACATGATCATCATCATCATCATCATCGTCATCATAATAGACGTGGATATAGTCCATTCGATGATGATAGGAGAGATTATAAAAGACCACAACCGATTCGTAGTAATGGAAGGAAAATTAAAGGTATTTATAGAGAATTTCTTTCTTGTTTTTATTATTATTTTGTTTTTGGATATTTTTATTGTGGTATAGGAGGTGGTAGTTCAGGATCGGGCCATTCGAACGAATCATTAGAGAAAATCAACCGACAACAGTCTAAAGTTTAACGATTAAATTGCTGTTTTTTTAATTTTTTATTATTATTTTCAAATTTTGTAAAAACGGTGGATCAATAATTATTGCTTAATAATAGCGTCTATAATCTGGCAATTTCTCTAGTATAATTATTATTATTTTTTTAATATAGCCGTAATTGTATAAAATTGTAAAAAGCCTCCATTGTATTATAAAACTTTCATGTCGAAACTCTTTCATTTTCCACTCTATTGATCCTTAAATTCAACTTCTTAGAATTAATTCCAAATAGGAACGATTTTCTTCTATTTTATTTCAGCATTTGAGTTTTATCGTAGTAACCTGTGCGGGAAAATGTCAAAAAAGTCATATTTTTCGAAATTTTTGTTTAACAGAAAACTGAAAATATTATGTAACTTTTTGCGGTTTAAAAAAGTTTGTGGTGAGTTTAAAAGAAAAATACAAATAATCTTATTATCTATTTCTAGAGTAATAATGAACTATTATGTGGAAAAACGTAGTTTGTTAGAAAAAAATTTAGCCGAAATTAACAGTAATGAACGTATTGGTAGAATAAAAAAACACCATACAGATTTCACCAAAATGAGACCAAATTCAGTATATTGTAAGAAAAATTTTGAATTAAGCAAAGAATCATTTTTTGCTCCACCGGAATTGATAGAAAGTTTTGGCAAAACACAAACAAATAAAAAACAATGTCTAAAACATTCGAGTGTTGAAGAAATGTCACAAATAAGTAAAAATGAATTAGAATCGAAATTGTTACTTAGACCTAAGACTTCTAGAGATCCAAATATGATGGATAACAAGCCGTCAGGTCATAGGGAAAGGAGAAGACATCGACATCAAAGATCACATCGACATCATCGAAAAATCGTAGAAGAGAGAAATAGTGAATTCAACCTTAAAGATTATATCTGTAGTTTATTTGACAGATTCAGAACAAAAAATGATGCTTCTAAGCCTGTTGATGTTTTATATAAAAAACCTAGAAAAACATCCATCCAAAATATGGAAAAATATAACAGAAAAATTGAGCATAGAAAACAACGTATTGAAGATTTATACCGTAGTAACTCAAAACAAGAGATTCTATGTCAACATAATCAAGATATTCTGAATCATTTCTGTTTAAAAAAATGTAGCGGCGATTTGAAACGTCGAATTGAAAAAGAAGTTAGAGATTTGAAAAAACATAAACAGCTCGACGAAAATGAAGAAATAGAGAAAATCAAAAAATTAATCTCAGACAAATTGAAAGCTGAAAAACTTGAATCTAAAAAGAAGCACGATAAATCGAATAATCGTTCGGAATTAACACAAAATCAAAAACATTTCGATCAAAACAAAAAATGTAATCATCTTGAGAATCAAGTTGAAAGAAATGATCCAACTATTGTGAAACAATTCGAAGCACATCCGAAATCACCACGAAATAGAAAGTGTGTACATTCTATTTCTGTTGGTGTACCAGCTAGAAGTCTTCATAGAGTTGAAGCAAGTAGTCAAGTATCATCTCCTTCAAAACAAACTATCGATCCTTCTAAAACAGTTAAAATCATTTCGAATACTTCACCGAATGTTAAATTATCACCAAAAAAACATTATACTGTTATTAAAGTTTCACCAAAACCACGACCAACTTCTACTAAAGCAATTGAAAAGAAGATAGTGGAGTGTGAGAGACAACTTTTGGATCCTAAACTTCTACAATCAAAAATTCCAACTTCAGTTAATCGAAAATCGGGTAAATCGAAGAAAAAACGTGAAATTCCACGAACTTTGAATAAATGTTTACGTATAACTAGCGATAATGGTAAAGGATTTAAAGCAGCCAAAACTGAATGTGAAATTATTGAAAATGTTACATTGGCAACACCAAAAACTGATCTTTCCTTAGAAAGTTCATTTCCTGGATCAAAGAAATCTAAATCATCATTTATAAGTGGTATATTGAAAAATTCTAAAAAACCACAATCATCAGTACGATCTTCTTATGGTGTTGATACGATTAGTGATCAAGCAGAAATGGCGAAAAAATCAACTTTATTATTAACAAAAACGTACAGAAAACCGGAAAATTTATCATTAATAGAACGACGTAAACGGTATAGTGAAACTATACGTCAGAAAATCCTACAACAACAAAAAAAATTAAATATACCGCCACAAATTATGGAAATACGTTATTTAAGTGTAAATAATCATTTTGGTAAGAATTATCCTCTTTTGAATCCAATAGAAGATTCGAAAAATGATAGTAAATCTAAGAAACATCGAAAAAAATTGGATCAAGTTGATAGTAATAAATTAATCAATGATTGGTTAGAAGATAATGACGAATATTTTGCTGAACTGGAGTATTTCGCTAAGTTGGCAGAAGATCTGGATGTTAATGAAAATCCCCAAAAAAAAGAAACTAATGATTCTGAACACGATTCTCTACAAGAGAATGCAGAACTCAAGAATCAACAAGAACTTGAAATAGCCAAAATAGAAGAAATAATTGAAAATTATCCTTTACATGAAAAAGAAGTTACTCCCAACAACACCTCCTCAATGCAAAAGAAACAAAGAAATACCGAAATTCTACCAAGGAAATCGAGTAATAGAAATGTAACTGGTCGATATAAAATATTTAAACCGAACAAACAGAGGAGTAGATGTGCTTTGAAAAGATCAAAAGTTGCATTGAATTCACGAGACAAAAATGCTGCGAAAATTCGAGAGAGAAATCAGAAAGTTTCATTTAGAATACAGAAAAATAAAGAGCAAACGAGAAATCTTGTGTTAGAAGCAGAACGAAATTTACGTTCCATTCAAGCTGGAAATAAGATAAACAATAAAAGGCAAAATAATTCAAAAGCTGCTAACAAAGAAAAAAATTCTGACCAAAGTATTCTTGAAATCAAATCTCCAAACAAAGAACTAGAAGAAAACTCATCAATAAAATCATCTAGTGGGACATTTGATGAATTCCTTGATTGTGATGATTCACTCGATCAGATTTTACAAGAGAATTCAGAATTTTTACAAAGAGATTTTTCTTATGCAATCGAGTCAAACACTACACCTATATCGGAGAAGAGTTTGGGAACTGAAAATTTTCTTGAAGCTAACTCGGAAACGATAAATCCATACATTGATCCATTGTCAAAAGAAAATGTGAATAAAATTATCGGTAATTAGAAAACTCAAAAATAAAAAAAATTAGAAAAAAAAACCTATTTGAATTCATTGATTTTTATAGATTTTCGTAGCAGTATTAGTTCAAAAGAAAGTGGTTATTTCACATTAAAATCTGCTGAAGATATTTTCAACCAACCGAATATCAAAGCCCTTCTGAAAGTTCCCGAAGAAAGTTTGAAACCGGTGGAAGAGAGCCAATCGAATAGTGTTGTACAGCTCAAAAATTTTGGATCATGCTCTTCTTTCTTGAAAACTCCGGATTTTTCGTCTAGTATGAATTTATCATCTGAAGAAATGCTAGCCTTCACTAATTCCAGCCAAAGTGATAATTCATTAGAGAGATCATTTCTTGAAAGTATCATATTGGATAACTACGAAAGTGGAGATGCTTCTAGTCGAGAAATCGTTGATTCAATACTAATAAACGATAGTGAAGAGTGTGTTGAAGTTGCTTTGGGAAAAAGTGAAGATAGCTTAGAAGATGAAGATAAAATCAACAAAAAATCTGAGTGGGCCAATTATATTAAAAATATCTTCAGATCTAAAAAGTGGAAACTGTCAAAATCTTTGAGTTACCTACAAAAATCTAAAAAAAATTAATGTTTGTATGTAGTTTGATAATGAAAATTGTATTGACTTTATTATTGTTTTATTCATGCAAATTATCGACGTCCATCTCAAAAATTCAAACACCTGTCACATTCCAAGGTACAAAATCACCATTTTCTTTTATATTTTGATTGGCTTTCGTTGAAATCTCGTCTTGACAAGCCAATCGAATTTTCTCCGATGTAGCCGGTGAATCTAATCGAACAAACCCAGATAGCCCATTTTCTTCTCTAGCTGCACCAATAGCATTTTTGATAGCGAGTAGAACAGAACAACCAAGACCCAAAGGAGGCTCACCTATTGCCTAAATTTTATTTGATGATTGATTCGAATTTTGCCATTTTTTTTGGGGCTAACTTACTTTAGATGAAAATACAGCTCGTGGATTCGAGACACCTTTCAATAGGGATACATTAAATTCACCAGGAATACTTCCGAAAGATGGAATCTTGTAAGTACTTGGTCCACGTGTATAAGTACAACCTTTTGGAGAGTAGACCATTTCTTCTAAAACATACAGACCATAACCTTGCATGAAACCACCTTCAATTTGGCCAACATCAATGGCAGGATTTAGACTTTGGCCAACATCCATCACAATATCAACACGTAAGACTTGATGGTCGCCAGTTAAAGTATCGATTTCAACTTCACAACAAGCCACACCATACGAGAAATAATCGCTCATCACACCTTTACCAGTATCCCAATCGTAACCAATATCGGGAGTTTTGAAGAAACCTGTTGCTGATAGGTTGACACGATCAAAATAGGCTTTGCTAACCCAATCCTCCCATTTACCATCAGGATCTGCTTTTTTGTATGGTCTCAGTCGATCTTTGATCGCATTACAAGCATTCTGGAAAAATATTTGTTACAATTGAAGGAGTTACAGATGTTGATTTTTACCATAACCGCCATTCCATTAAGATCGGAACTAACACTAGCAGCTGTTGTGCTGGGATTTGGAATTTTGTCGGTTGCAACCTCTGTTGTATGGATCTTCTCGATGGGTATTTCCAAGACGCGACTAGCTACTTGTACCATTTTGGTATGTAAACCTTGGCCCATTTCGACACCTCCATGGGTTAGCAAAACGGAACCATCAGTATAGACCAGAACTAGAGCAGCTCCTTGATTGAGGAATTGTACGGGAAATCCGACTCCATATGTTGAAGGCATTAGAGTGATTCCGCGTTTTCTATATTTATTCTCTTTGTTGAAGTTTACGACATTTTTTCGCCTTGCTTCAAAATTCGATGCTTCAACACACTCGTTCCAGCATTGATCCAAAGTGAAATCCATCAATTTTTGGTTATAATGCGTAACATCGCCTTTTTTATACAAATTTAGCAGTCTCACATCTACTGGATCTTTATGCAGAAAATCAGCAATATGATGGATCATGGTCTCGCTAGCGAACAAGGCTTGAGGTATTCCAAAACCACGGAAAGCGGTGTTCGAGCGTGTATTCGTCTTACAGCCGAATACTTCAACTCGAATTGTTGGAATATTGTAGGAGTTTTGTATGTGGGTCATTATCCGATCCAAAACCTAAAACTACAATCATGATAGTTGTCGAAAATTCTGCCAAAGCTTACCAAAGGAGAGTAATCAACGGAAAAGCCACAATTTGAATAAACTTGAGCATCAAGGCCCATAATACGACCATTTCGATCAAAACCGATGCGATATTTTATCAAGACAGGATGCCGACCACCAGTCATCATCATATCTTCATCTCTATCCAACATACAACGAACTGGACGATTATACTTAACTGCAGCTATAGCTGCACGTACTGCAAGTAACACAGCTTTAGTTTCTTTGCCGCCGAAACCACCGCCGATTCTTCTCACTTTTGTCGCAATCTTATTTTGCGGTAAATCGAAATGTTTGGATAGAGCGACCTGTAGTGTATAAATATTACAACAATTTCGAGCCTGAATGAAGAGACTTACTGATAGTTCTTTTGGCATTTGGATCGCCGAAAATACTTCAAGTTCATCATCCTCTTTGGGGACGACAGCAACCGACTGAGTTTCCAAATAGAAATGTTCTTGACCGCCCATTTGAATTTCGCCGTCCAAAAGATGATCAACGCTTGCGAAAACTGCATCAATATCGCCCTTTTTCAACATAGGATGTGGATGTGGGAAGAACGATTCATATTTGATAGCATCTTGAATTGTTATAATAACCGGTTCTAGATCTTCATACTCGACTTGGACGAGTTTTGCGGATTTTTTTGCAAGAAATCGATCATTCGCCAAAATTGCTCCAATAATTTGGCCTTCACTGGTGACAATATCATCGCAGAAGATTTTCTCATCATCATAAGTTCCAATTGTGTTTTTATGTTGCTTTAGGTCTTTTGCTGAAAGAAAACCGACAACACCGTCGATTTTCAAGGCTTCATTTGGATCGATTTTCAAAATTTTCGCATGGGCTCTAGTACTGATGACGAAAGCTAATTGGAGCTCATTTTCGAAAACTGGCATATCATCCACGAATTTGGCTTCACCAGTTGCATGTTTATAAGCCGACGAATGGACGATGGGTTCTTGGAGACCATCAATTTTTGTTCCAGTTTGTGGAACTACTGTGAAATATTGCGAGCTCTTGTATGGTTTTGAACCAAAGCCTTCTAGAGCGCTCATTTCTCTTTTATCGAGTAGAATATTCGGGATAGATTTTTGTAGATCGGCAGAAATTGCAAGAAATCCTCGGAAAAACAAACTGAGACTCAACGATTTTCGATAATGAATCATCCCACCTGGAGCTGAAGGCTCTAAAGGCAGATCCTCCAATAAACAAGAATATGCTGTTTCTAGAGTTTCTCGATTCCACGGTAATCCTATTAGAGTTGTTTGGGTTTTTTCTGCCAAAACAGCTTTGAAGGACATCCCGCCGAAAGCTACTTTAATATCCCGGATCAAGTCCGAATTTGGCTGGAATTCAACATTTATCGAACAATTTACAATGGCGATATCATCATCGCGTCTTTTTGCTTGTTTGTGAGCTTGAAAGTATTGATTTATTTTGCAATGCGGTATGGTGATAGCAACGAGAATTTCGTCTGGTTTGATTACCGTTTTGCGGTAAGTTTGGATGAAGTTATTATCGAGTTGAATCTGTCGTTTTCCTCGATCTTTACTTTGGAGTTCTAATTGAGAATTTGAAGCCATCAATATCGGAATTATATCGGAAATTGGGCTACCGGTGGTAATATTACCGCCTATAGTTGCCACGCTTCTTACTTGTTTGCCACCGAAAACATTTAAAATTTCGAGAGTTGACTTGATAATTCTGGTCTTGAATTCCGGTAATTTCCCCTTCTCTTGTTTAAGGAATATTTCTAGATTCGCCAAAGTTGCAGCAGCTCCTATTCGTATCATATCGTCATCTGACGATATTTCGGCGAGTTCTTCAATTTTTACCGCATGGATCAGAATAGGATAGGTGACGTTTTTGAATTTTGTTTCAATACCAATTTCTGTATTACCACCAATAATTTTTGCTTCTGGAAATTGTTTTTTTAGTTCTAATAATTGGGTTAGAGTCACTGGTCTATACCAAGTAACACTGTCGTTTTGAATTTTCAGAAATTCGTTATCGTAGTGATCAGAAATTTTTAATTCTGGCGGAAATATCGGCTCCTGTGTTGGATCATACGGTGTGAATTCATTCGCTTTAAATAAAACCTCTTCCTCGTCTTTATAGCCGTTTTGTTGGCCATTTTGTAGTTTACAGCATTTATCACCCATGGCACAACCAGCATTACCATTGATTCGTTTGGTGTTTTGAATTAATTCCCATTCTTCGGTGAAGGTCTTATAGCCTTCGATTATTGGCCGATAGCCGGTACATCGGCATAAATTCCCTTGAAAGGCCACTTCCACCTGGTTCATGGTTGGTTTTGGTGCGGTCCTCAATAGAGTGTACATGGACATGACGATTCCCGGTGTACAAAAGCCGCATTGTGAACCATGAGCCTTAGCAATGCGCTCTTGGACCGGGTGCAGCCTTGTTTTGACCGAGCCGATACCTTCAATGGTTGTAACGGCGTGACCATGAACGGAACAAATTGGCGCCAAACAAGCATTCACCGGTAAATGACTTGAGTCAAATTAAGGAGTTCTAATCGAGTAAAACTCAATTTTATCAAAGTGAATAAAGGATACATGATTTTATCTTTGGAACGGTCATATTTTGACACCATTACCGTACAAGCGCCACATCCACCTTCACCACAGCCCAATTTCGTGCCACATAATCTAACTGTCATCGATATAAGGAATAAAATGTAAAAACTCAATGAGATCCCATTATCAATTGGTACAATCGAAATCAATCTATGATTGTACAATCAGATTGCTGTTTTCAACCTACACAACATAATTTGCGATTCTGTACAAATTGAGAGGTTTTTTGGTAAAGGATACGTTTATTTCTCAAATAATACAATAAAGTCCATTCGGGATCAACTGATCGATCGCACACCTTAAAATAATTAATAAACATTATTATAATTGTGAAATAAAAGATAATTTTAAGAGTAATCGGAATTTCGTAACTTTCATCATGTTTTCTTAATTTGCAAGGGATCGAACATGGTGAGGTCAAAAAATTTCGAAATTCCTACGTCAAATTTTGCATCATAATAAACATATTAAGTATTTGTTGTTAAAGTGCATTTCGATTTTCCATTGATATAATCGATAAGTCAATACTATCATTCGATAGAATCTACAATTTATCTAAATACATTTACAAAATTATTTAAGATTATTTATTAGTATTATAAATGATATTTTCTAGTTTTCCATTACATTGAATATTTATGAACGTACTCACCTTTTTACCATTAACAAAAAATACTAAAGTATCACTTTCATTCAAATTCATTATGAATAAAAAAACGCAGTTTGATGCTCAATATTTTACAATCAACTGGTAGAAAGTGTCACAAATCTGTAAAGATATATGTAGTTCGTCATTATTAATCTTGAAAAACACCAAGTGACCTCCCTCTTGAGATAACATATTAATTTTTAAAATAAATTGGAAACTTGAATAAATTATTAACTTAGTAGATACGACTAGATTATTTATATTTAGATAGACAGTAGAACTGTAAATTTTTCAAATACTGACTCAATTAATCCAGCCACTACAGTAAAACAATAAAAGCCATGACTTTCTAATCGGCTATTGTTCAAGTGAAATTTTCCAGGTAGGTAGGTAATTGATGATCTCCATATTGATCTTGATATTCCATTACTAAAATTATTCGTGTGATTTCAAATTTTTCTGATATAATTCAATAATTACAGTGGTCAAACAATCGTATTATCTTGAGATCGAGATCATATAGTGCCTTGGAATCAAATAGATAATAAATCTAGTAACAAAATCTATGGCTATATCTGTAAAAGAGAATGAAAGGATAATTGAAAGGAAAGTAAAGCTCATTGATAGAAAGAAACTACTTTGATTATTCCTATTTTATTAGCAATTTATGAAATTGCTCAAATATATTCCTTAAAATAAACCATTCGACATTAATAATTCTTCAAACATTTTTCCCATCTATATTATCATTTTTTCGATGCTCTGAATCTTCTTTTGTACCTTCGTTCAATGAATTCAATCTCAATAATTCTTGTATCCGCATCATTTCGAATTTGGTTTTTGAATAATTATAGCGACATTGTGTCCAATAAACCAATGTAATTGCAGCAAATGAATATACAGCGAAATTCGATGAGGCCAATGGACGACTGGTGAACATGAAATGTCCTAAGCCCATCACTAAACCACCGCTAATACCATATAAAAAACTATTACGAAAACATGGGATTTTCGAAACATCGCGCCCAAATATAAACAAACTCTGCAATAATCAATAGATGTCACTATATTAGTTTACATAAATATTGGAACTAACTTAATTATTTTGTTATTGTAAGTGTATCAATGATGTAATTATTATTTATACAAACCTTTTCTGGGGTTTCACCAGTATCATCCGACATTTTCACAATTTTTCAACTATATTTGCAAATTCAATTATTCTCATTTACTTTACGTGAAATTTGTGTGATTGAAGGTTAAGTATCCAACTTTTAGAATTACGCGATAGGTGGCTCTAGCAATGTTTATACAATTTATATGCAATTTTTATTAGGAACGTGTCATAAATTATTTAGTATAAGTGACAATTTTATTGTTAAATCAATTGGTTATTTTTGATAATTATAGTAATATTATTTTTTTCCAATTGCTTTTATTCTATTGCCATCTAGCGGTCGAAAGCTGCATTATTCTCGACACGTGACTGCACGTGAATTTGATCCTGCTGCTCTGCAGTCGCTGATAGTGGCTGGTCTAAGAACGACGTATTATTGAAGAAAAATGTCCATTTCAAATACTATTTCAGCTCAACAAGCAACTAGAGAGCATATTCTAGCTGTTTCTAGAGATTTTATATCACAACCAAGACTAAGTAAGTGTTTTTCGATTATTATTTTCGTGTTAGAAATTAGAAAAATTAACGATTATCTACTTGTAATGGTTGACACAATATAGGTCATATGACGGATAATCTCGAAAATTACCTGTTTTATTCNNNTTTTCAGCTTATAAAACTGTATCTGGTGTGAATGGTCCGTTAGTTATTTTGGATGAAGTGAAATTTCCAAAATTTAATGAAATTGTACAATTGAAATTGTCTGATGGTAGTTTACGTTCAGGACAAGTATTAGAAGTTAGCGGTAGTAAAGCTGTTGTACAAGTATTTGAAGGCACTTCTGGTATTGATGCAAAAAATACAGTATGCGAATTTACTGGCGATATTCTAAGAACACCAGTATCCGAAGATATGCTGGGTAGAGTGTTCAATGGATCAGGAAAACCAATTGATAAAGGTACCAGGATAAAGGAGTTTATTTTCGTGTAGTAGAATATTCTCGAAAATAATGGAACCGTTTTTAAGTCAGCTTCATAATTAAACGTTGAGTTTTCGAGTATTTAAATAACTTTTATCTAATAACTGCGAAAACTCAATAGTTTGTTTAGTTTAGATTGATTCGTGCTGAATTACCTGCCATGTAGTAGAAGTCTATTAATAGATTGTTTAATTTTACCACTTTCAGCACATTAATCATTAAAATAATAAACAATCACTTTATGCATTTTGTAGGTCCGCCAATATTAGCTGAAGATTATTTGGATATCCAAGGTCAACCAATTAATCCATGGTCACGTATTTATCCTGAAGAGATGATACAAACTGGTATATCAGCAATTGATGTAATGAATTCAATTGCACGTGGACAAAAAATTCCAATATTCTCAGCAGCTGGTTTACCACATAGTGAAATTGCTGCACAAATTTGTCGTCAAGCTGG
>JAZBGZ010001423.1:0-12631 GCA_037414795.1 Stenodera caucasica | reverse complement strand
TTGAAGATGATGAAGCAAAGAAATTAGTTAAAGGTTTATGGGAAAGAGGCATTTGTTTGATACCAAATAAACAACAATTAAAAAAATCAATAACAAATGACGATCAACAAGAACATCAGCGATCAGAACATCAACAGCAATTAGAACAACATCATCAGAAGCAATTAGAACAACAACAACATCAGAAGCAATTAGAACAACAACATCAGCAGCAATTAGAACAACAATACCAACCAATATTAAGTTTTCAGAATTATAGTTGTAACGATATAATTGAACTTCAGTATCAAGATGGGATTATTGTAAAAAAATTGAATGAATACGATTTGAAACGTTTAAGAAAAAAATTTGAAGTAACTGTTTTTGATGATGATAGTGCAACAGCAGTTACAAGAAAATTAGAATGTATAGAATTTATACAATTACTAGATATTCCAATAATACAACAAAAACAACGTAATCGACGTAATGTGAATAAATCATTATATTCAGCAACAGTGATGAAAAATGCCGATAATAATATCCGATTATTATCACCTGATGAGGATAGATTAATGGATTGTGTTGCCATTGGAAAAGTTACAGATATATCACCGGAATTGAAAATAAAAACGTAACTAATCAATATATTTATTGTAATTCTTTGAATTTTATAATTAATATTTTTAAATTATAGGATAAAAAAGAGAAAAAGTAAAACATCGGAAAGTGAAAAATGTATCGAAAAAAAAGCAAAAAAACACGAAAACACTATAAAGCTGTTAGAAGATTTAAATGTTGACGATTTTCTTGATAAAGTTCATAATTCTTAAGAGTAAATATCTGATAGATTTTGAAGAAAAATATTTTTGTTAATATTGTTATCGATTATTAGCTTTCTTTTTTCGTCTCATGTAAATCTGTTTCTTGTACTAACTGATTTAGTTTACATTCACTTTTGGTTGGTTCTTCTTTACCATTTGTTTGTTTGATTGTTTTATTCTCCCAAGGATTCCAAAATTTTAATACAATTGGTTGAATATAACGATGGAATATAAATAAAAGCAATGGAATAATAAAACATGGAATACAACCAGCCATCTCACAAATTACACTACAATGTATATAAATGTTTTTTTTGTTTTTCAAAAATTATAAATAATAATAAATACTTTACCATTGACTATTTAAAAAAATTATTTTGACGTTTTACCTGTCAAAAATGGTATCGAGTTAGTTGTTTTTGTTTTCGAAGAGTACTTGTGGTCACACTGAAAACGAACATTCGAATAATTATAGCGCAAAATTCAAAAATACACTAAAACATAAAATAGACGTTTTATTATTCAAATAACTTATATACATATATAATATATATGTACATTTTATTCGTTTTAATGTCCAACTACTTAATATAAAATAGTAAAAGATGATTTCTAACTATTTTCTTATCTTTTAGTATTTATGCATTTTATTGTAAAGGTTGTTCAGATTCAGCTGTATAACTTTTGACTCTTGAAAACCACAAAGGTGGATAACGATTATTGACTAGATCGAAATTTGACGTATTTTCATCACCTTTTCCTGTTTTCGTTAGTATTGAATAATGTGTCCATATTAACTGAACGTGTCGCTTTTTATTGACATTTTTTATTTGTAATTCCATATGAAAAGTTTCTTCAACATTTTCATTTTGTAAATTATCACCACGCTTCTTTTTTATTTTATTGTTATTATTATTAGTACTGCCAATCTGTTGTCTCTGTACAATTAAAATGACTTTATCATCTTTTAAACGATAACAACCTTTCAATATCGGATTATTGATGTTTTGATAATTCTTCATTTTATTAACACATTGTTGTGGTTCATCGGTTGATGTTAGAGCTAAAACAATACCGTTCGGAAAGAAACGTAAATAACGATAATAAACAATTAAATGCCATGGACGATAAAATTGTTGATCTTGGAAATTATTTTCGCCACAACGTAAATATGTTATTTTACTTATATAACAACCATTAAATTGTAAACGTGTACGTTCAATAAACATTTGTCGCCATGATAGATAATTTATTGGCGAATTACCACAATTTAAACCCCATACACTGAAAAAAAATTACATATTAAATAATTCGATTAATTTGATTAAAAAAATTGAACCATAAACAAGCTAAACGCCATAATTCTGAATCTCGAGCGCATAAATAAAATCCACGACAAACCAGTGAAAACATTTCTAATGAACGTAAATCTAAATCAGATGAAATTACCCATTTTAAAATATATAAAATCATTTCCATTGGTAATGCAGATATATGCGTTACCTATCAAAAATGAAACTGATCAATAATTTTATCATGAAAAATTATACAATCATTTTACGTTTTGTTTGATCTTCGGTAGACAAATTTGTGGAACTTTAGACAATTTCTTCTGAATTCTTGACAGCAATTCCCCATCTTTGATCTCTTCCTCCTCTGCTTCTTCTTCTTTTTCATTATCTTCATTATCGTTACTAATCGGAGATTTTTGATCAACTTCTTCTATGAAATCATTATTTTCTTTACTTGTTTTATTAATTTTCTCTAATCGAAATTCAATATCTGGTACTAATTGAACAGCACGACGATAAAATTGGATTGCTTCAAACACGTTACCAGATTTTTCCAGTTCAATACCTTTTTTGAATAAATTCTTCGCCTACAATCTTATTATTAGGAAGAAATTTTTTTTTATTATGTATAAAAATAACTAACTCTAATTTCAATATCTTGTTGTTCATGAATACGTTCAACATGTTTAATTTCTTTACTTTGTGTTATTTTCAATTCTTTTTGCCATTTCTCACGAAAACTTGCTAAGGCATCATCAAGATTCTTTTGATTTGATGATGATGATGAAGATTCATCAGAATCAGAATCATCATCATCAGAAGCAGATGACGATGAATCATTTCTCTTTCGGAAACTCTACAAAAATCGACTTGAAATTCTATAAATTCCTTTCTTCATCATAAAAATTTACCATTCTACTTTTGAGGTTAAGGATTTTAGAACAAATCGCCTAGTTCACGGTCAGTATATCGGATAATAATGTTTAATATTTGTTGATTTTTTATACACTTATTATCCATAATATGCATTAGATTATAGGGAATTTTGGAAAAACCGGGTATATTTTTAATTTTAACCCAGTTATTCGCAGAATTTGCTTCACCTTCTCTAATCAGTATGGCCACAGTTCTTCGTAGCAGCTCTAAAATTCCCTGCGAGTTTTACAGAGTTCTACATTCCATGTAATTTAGATGTATCTTTTTTCGCGAGCATTGTATGCGCTCGATTTTAGCTTCACGATGCTTAGCTCGAACATGCTCTCGAGCAAGGACTGCACATAGTTATTCTATGTTCTATGTACTGCAAATGCTGAATTTTTATGGTTGTTGTTTTATTTCTGATAAGAAGAAGTTGTGCCACATCGTAATTAAATTATAAGAGAAATTATGATTAAATTATGATATTATAATTATTGGTATATCTAATTTTGAAAAAAAATTTAATTTTTAATAAGTTGATTTATTCATGCAAAATTGTTCATAACCTTAAATTTGCAATAATAATTTGAATTTGAATATAATGGCCCGGCCTAGACGCAACCAAGGACAATCAGATATAAAACAAGATAAAGGCAGTAGTAGTAGTAATGGTAGTAATTCAATTAACAATAAAACAAGAAAATCAATAAGTTTATTATCATATTGGAAACAATGTATTGGTTGTATTGTATTAGGTATAGCTGTATGTTTTGGTTATATGGGTTATTTGGAGACCCGAGTTAATACACCATTTGATGATAAAAAAGTAAATATATTAATGATCAATATTAAGTTCGACTTGATTATAATAAAAATGAAATTTCTAGATGGTTATTAGAAGTGGTTTAGATGTACCAGAGCAATATTGGGGTACTTATCGTCCTAATTTATATTTTGGCTTGAAAACAAGAGATCCACGATCATTAGTAACTGGATTAATGTGGTATTTTCCGAAACGTTTACGTCCAGGCGGTGACGGAATTAGGTATCTTGCTAGCTATACAATTAATTATAAATTAAAAATTTCCTTTCCAACTTTTTTTTTTTTGTAGACATTGGTGTGAACAGAGTGATGACTTGGACAAATACGGTTGGCTCCAACATGATGGTAGTAATTTTGGTATACAAGAAATCATCGATGGTGCTTTTGTTATGAATACATCTTTTGTTAAACGATTAGGTGGTTCACATGGAGGTGATTGGACTGCTCGCATTTCTGTCGACTATAAAGTATGCAATTATTTATTTATTTATTTATTTCATTGTTAATTGTTTATTATTTATTCATTTTAGCCATCATTTAAACATTTAAATGAAGAAGTATCATTAATATGGTATACAGCATTAGATGAAGAAACAAAAGGTCGAATTTCATTAACAAATTCGGCAACAAAATTAACTGGAATTAAAGGTGAAACGACTGGATTAGGCGAATTCACAATAAAATTAATAAATACAAGTGGTATTCTAATACATGAATCATTTTTAAGTACAACAACACCTGGATTACATTTATTGAAAGAAACAATTGTTGCATCATTACGATTAGCACAAGATCAACCAAATTTACCACGTCGAGTTATTTTAGGTGGTGAATTATTGTCCGAAAATGGTAATGGGAAAGTGAGTAGTTTTCTTTTATGTCTCTTTTCCAATCTAATTTTATAAATATTTATTTTGTAGATAGAGCCGAATTTTGTTGCAATTCAATTGAGTGGTAAAATTCCATTTACAATTGATGTAATTTATGAATCTGGTAGTTTCGGTACAAGACAAGATCAATTAGTTGGTGATGTTTATACGAAGTTATTGAAATGGCATCAGACACGTTTCAATCAACGTTTCGAAAATACATTTAATTTAAAACAACGTAATAATTATCAAGAGAAAGAAATTAAATTTGCACAAGCCGCATTGAGTAATATGTTAGGGGGTATTGGTTATTTTTATGGTCGTTCAAAAGTACAAAGCATTTATACAAAAGAACCAGTACATTATTGGCCATCAGCATTATATACAGCTATACCATCAAGAAGTTTCTTCCCACGTGGTTTTCTATGGGATGAAGGTTTTCATGGTATATTATTATCAATATGGGATTTAGATTTAGAATTTGATATAATAAGTCATTGGTTTGATTTAATGAATGTTGAAGGTTGGATACCACGTGAACAAATTTTAGGTAATGAGGCACTAGCAAAAATACCAAAAGAATTTATAATACAATGGAATACAAATGCTAATCCACCAACATTCTTTCTAACATTACAATATATTTTAAATAAATTTGAACATAAATTGAATGATCAACATTTGAAAATGCTGGAACGTTTATATCCACGTTTACAAGCCTGGTTCAATTGGTTTAATACGACACAGAAAGGTTTATTACAAGGAACATATCGTTGGCGTGGACGTGATCCAAAAACAAATCGTGAATTAAATCCAAAAACATTAACATCCGGCTTAGATGATTATCCACGTGCATCACATCCAACTGATCAAGAATATCATATTGATTTATATTGTTGGATTACAATATCTTGTGATTTATTAACAAAACTATCACAATTATTAGAACGAGATGACTACAAATATGAACAATGTTTCAATTATTTACGTAATAATGAACTAATGGATAATTTACATTGGTCAAATTATGCATTAAGATACAGTGATTATGGTTTACATACTGATTTAATAAAATTACAACGACCAAAACCATTACCACGATCACAAAATCAAAATTTCGATTTAATACGTATTGTATTGAAAAAACCAGAATATCGTTTAGTTGATACAACATTGGGCTATGTAAATTTATTTCCATTTCTATTACAATTAATTGATTCAAATTCTATTAAATTGAAACAAATATTGAACGATTTATATAATCCAGATTTATTATGGACGAAATATGGTATAAGATCGTTATCGAAAAATTCACCATTATATAAAAAGTACAATACAGAACATGATCCACCGTATTGGCGTGGACAAATTTGGATTAATATAAATTATTTAATTGTACGTTCATTACATTATTATTCCATAAGTGATGGGCCATATCGGAATGATGCTAGAAAAATTTATATAGAATTAAAGGATAATTTAATTAATAATATTATGAAACAATATTTTAAAACTGGTTATTTATGGGAACAATATAATGATGAAAATGGTGAAGGTAGCGGCTGTAGACCATTTACAGGATGGACTGCTTTGGTTGTTTTATTAATGGGTGAACAATATTGATTTTCAGATGAACGAATAAATTCCAATAAAATGTGATCATTTTTAGTCAATTAATATTACTACAAAATTGTTTGTTTCTCTTTTTTTTAATTATTAATAAATATATTATCATAATTTAAATAAAGTTTCTATCCAACGATTAAAATATTCATCAATAAAATATGTATATGAATTGATAATTTGGAATTGATATAGTATTTGTAATTTATAAATTTATAAATCATAACACCTTGAGCGTCCTCTATTATGCAGTAGAATAATTATTTCTACAAATGCTTAAATTATTTTCATTTTGTACCACTAAACAACTGATAAAAAACCGGTAATATTTTTGAAAAATAAGATTAATTCAATTACAATTCATTAATTAATATTTAAATTTATAAATAATTCATAATTATTACTTATTACAACTTTATTACATAACCTTATCTTTTTGTTCTAGTTTTCGACAATTGATATTAATAAGAATGTCAAGTCAAGTTATTAGTTCAGTATCAGATGTTGATATTGATAATGATGGTATTTTTAAATATATTCTAATCAAATTAACTGTACCAAATAGTGATGGGAAAATTGAAGAGAAATTAATTGTACGTGGTTATGCTGATTGTCCATACCATTCTGACATTAATGATAAATTCGTTAAACAATTGGAAGATCTAAAGTCAACCAAACAAATCCGTGATTACCGCTTGAATGTATTAGGTGGTGGACGTATTAATCACGATTCAAGTGAAAAATCAATCAATGTTTATGGTTACTCACAAGGTTATGGTAAGGCTGATCATACAATTACTGTTGATTTATTGAAAAAAAAATATAATAACTATGAAATTACATGGTCAGATAATGGCTATTGAATAAAAAATTGATAAATAAAAATAATAATTCTTTTATTGTTTCTCAAACTTATATTCAAGCTTTCCAATAAAACAAAGCATTGGTCAAGAAATATAATCAATCACTTAGTGATATTTTTGAATTAATACTAATGACATCAACTCATAGGTTTTTAATGAATAAATTAGTTGAATTGCAAGTTGAAAGCTAACAAAAAAATTTAGGGAATACATTCCATAATGGCAGTTTTATTAAATTTGAAATTGAGCCATGATGGTGCATTAAATTCAATCTTACAATCATCATTATCATCATCATCATCATCATCATCAATGAATAACTGTCGTTTTGTTGATGAATATTTACGTTCAATTTTTTTACCATCATTACGATTTTTTGTTCGTACAATACTGTTATTACAATTATTATAATGATAGTAATCACCTTCACTGTTTGATTTTTGTCGCTTTGTCTTTTGTTGTTGACTACATAATAATTTCAAACGTTTAACAAATGGTAAAACCATAAAAAATGCATTCGAACTAATACCCATTTTAATTTTCGATATTGTATCTTTTTTATTATTTGGTAAATCAGATATTGGGAACCATTCACATGATTTAATTTCATAACGTGTCTTCGGTTGGAATTTCGTATTTAATGGTATATTTTTTATAATATATAAACGTACCAATTGATCATTAATTATTGATTCTAACCATTCATCTTTTGATATATAATCAGTGATATCGAAGCCAGTTTCTTCTAGTACTTCACGTATTGCACAATGTACAGGGTCTTCTTCCTCATTGACTTTACCTTTTGGAAAACTCCATGATGATTTTGCAAAATAACTTTGCACTAATAAAACATGTGTCATCCCTTCTGATAATAATATAGCACCATATGTTGGTACAGTCTGTTTATATAATTTCCATTCAGCTAATATTTCATCTAATTTATGTAACTGTTTTTGTAACGATGGTATATGCTAAAATTACAATCAATTAAATAATTAGTTCAATTTAGAATTAAGTGATTATACTTGAAAGACATGGGCTGCAAATTCATAAATACTACAAGCTTTCAATCGACTTTCATTTGATACATAAAAATCTAGATAGAACCAATGTGCTAATTCAATTTGAAAACAAATACGTATAAGATTCTGTTTTGCTGACTCTGGGACACAAATTATAAAACGACTAAAAATAAAAAAAATTCAAATGATTATAATTGAACAAAATGTTGTATAGTTTACGTTAAAAGATCATCTAAAATATCAGTTGGTATTGAATGTTCAACTGTACGTAACTCTATTTGTTCCATTTTATAATTATATTAATAATTATTATTATGATAAATAATATGTTTTGCGTTTAATTTAATTAAATTAATCCGTCCAACCGACATATTTATTTTTCTGGATATATCTAGGAACTTTTCTTTTGAATACAACATTACCCTAGATCTCAATCATACCAACAATTAATTGAAGAAGTGCTTACAGTCACATGTCAATTGTATCTCAAATTCAATGAAATTTATAGGAATAATATTTATAATTGTATTATTTGATGGATTTCTTCAAATTCAGCAATTTTAATATAATGTATAATATAATATATTTGTAATAACGCTATTAGTTTCTTTACTTTCGATTATATTCGTGAAAGTTCCGTAAATTTCAAGTGATATGATTGGTGGTTACCTAATGACGCATGCAATCCAGTTTCCCTCACTACTGCTCCACCAAAATTGTGTCTACAAACCATTCGTTGCTAACGTCATGATATTTTATTATTCCTATCGTAGTTGTTAATTAGGATAGTTTGTTAACCGTTTATCTTTAGAATATTAATTTTAAGTTTAGTAATAAGGAAGACGTTTAATTAATAATAAAAAATGGAAGAGTATGAATATGGGTATGTTTTTATTTATATTTTATTAACTTAAGTGTATTTTATTTAATAGAAAAAAGCGAAAATAATGTCAATGTCGGTTTTTGTCAGCCATACCAAATGCACTAGCACACACACACATAAAACACAATACGTACACACGCACACATGTATATAAGGTAGAATTTTAGCTGCCATATTACAGCGAATGGCATACATCAAACACACTTTTACCATAACCGGTTTTATTAAGTTTTTAATTTAATTTAATTATAAATCCTTTAATATAAATTATTAATTATGTTACAATTATCAAAAGTGAATAATGATAAAGAGAAAGGGTATTAATTTACATATATATATATATATATTTTATATATTTATGTGTCTGTATGTATGTGTGAGTGAATGGAATGCTTGACGGCGTGGATGCCGTTACCGCTAAAATTTTATAATGAAATAATCTAATTTAATAGATGAATCAATCTATAATATAATTACTAATTTCAAATTTATTTTTTGAATGAATGAATGAGAATAATTTTAGAACAAAAAAAATTCATTTTTATTTATCAAGTTTGATATTAAATAATAGATGGCGCACTAATGAAACAAAAGCCTGTCGACCTAAAAAATCCATGCCTGCTTTGCAATATTTTGATTCATATATTTTTTTAAATAATTTATTAAATAGGAAAAAGAAATTGATCAGTTGTTCTTCCTCTTATAATAATTTTAATTTACATTTTATTTTTTGGTTGCAGTAAATTATTTGTAGGTGGTCTATCTTGGGAAACAACACAAGATAATTTACAACGTTTCTTTTCACGTTATGGTGAAGTTATTGATTGTGTTGTAATGAAAAATGCTGAATCTGGACGTTCTAGAGGTTTTGGTTTTGTTACATTTTCAGACCCTGCTAATGTTAATTCAGTTTTACAAAATGGTCCACATACATTAGATGGAAGGTAAATGAAAATTTTAAATTTTGATAATTATTATTATTATTATTATTATTATTAATTTCATTATTATTATTTGTTTAATAGAACAATTGATCCAAAACCATGTAATCCAAGAACTTTACAAAAGCCGAAAAAAGGTGGTGGTTATCCTAAAGTATTTCTAGGTGGTTTACCATCAAACGTAACTGAAACTGATCTAAGAACATTTTTTTCTCGTTTTGGAAAAGTTATGGAAGTTGTAATTATGTATGACCAAGAAAAAAAGAAATCAAGGGGTAGTAAATGAATTTAATTGAATTAATAGCAGAATATTCTTTTATAATTTTTTTAATGCTTATAGGATTTGGTTTTTTATCATTTGAAGATGAAGAATCAGTTGATCGATGTGTTTCTGAGCATTTTGTAAATTTGAATGGTAAACAGGTAGCGATTTTTCTTGTTTAATTTTTTCCCATGTTTGAAAATTAATTATATTGATTCGAATTATAGGTGGAAATTAAGAAAGCAGAACCTAGAGATGGTTCAAATACAAATAAATTGAATAATACAGATCCGTCATCAGCATGGGGTCCACCACATCATAATCCAACAATGGGTGCAATGATGCAAGGACCAAATGGTCAAATGGGTGGTCCACCAATGAATTTAGGTGCACCACCATTAGGGCCAAATATGATGCAAAGTTATCAAGGTTGGGGTACATCACCACAAGCTCAACAAGCCAGTTATGCAACAGCCGGTTATGGTACACCATCAGCTGCACATGGTTCTTATCAAGGATGGGGTGCACCTCCGCCATCTGCTGTACCCCCACAAGGACCACCTCCACAATGGGGTAATAATTATGGTGGACCACCACAACAACAAGGCTACGGCTCATACGGTTTAACCGGTAATTGGTTTTTATTTAATTTTATTATTCTTTTATGTAATTAATTAATTAATTAAATATAGGTCCAAGCGCTGGAAGTGGTACAAGTTGGAATAGTTGGAATATGGCAGCACAAAATAGTGCATCAACACCATCTGGTTATATTGCTGGCGATATTTATTCAAGACAACAGTCAGCAGGTGGAGCAGGAGGTACACCTGGTGCTAGTGCACCATCAGGAGCTGGTAATAATTCAAAACCAGCAGGATCAGATTATAGTTATGCTGCTAGTTATGGTTCAGCTGCAGCTTATGGTTCAGCAGGAGCAACAATTGATGGTAGTTATGGTGGTCCACCACAACCTAATAGATCATATGGTGGTAGTGATAATAATTCCCAAATTGGTGGTGGTGGTGCTTATTCATCTCAGCAACCACCTAATGCAGGTGCTAAACATTTCAATGAATTTAAAGAGTGGCCCAGTTCTTGACAACCTTGCGATAATAAAAAGAATTGTGCGGTAGATGTAACCGCCCCTATCTTTAACAAATACAACAACAACAACAACAACATCATCAAAAATAATAATTTTAAATATGATAGTAATAGTAATAATAATAATGGAGATAGTAATAGTTTTTCATTTGTTTTTTATAATAGTAATACAACAACAACATCAACTACAACAGCATTACCATTAACATCAACTCTAAATAAAAAAACAATTGATGGTAGTGGTAATGGTGATGAGTTGGAAAAATTTGATTATCTATCATCATCATCACTATCATCAGGGGCGGTAGCATTATTGTCACAAAAACAACAACAACAACAGCGTCATCATCACCATCATCATCATTATCACTATTATCAAAATAATAATAATAATAATAATAATAATAATTTGAATATGTGTTGTAACAGTTGGAAACATCATATTGTTTCTAGTAATTTGAATAATTTACAACAACAAAAAACAAAAGTTGGCAGCGGTGGTAGTTTGATTGCTTCCGTTAAAATCAATTACTTTGATTAGACAGACAATTAAAAAAAAAATTGAAAAATTTACTGAAACTTTAGATTTAAATATTTAATATTTAGAAAGTATTTATTAGATATATAGAGTCAAACACAATTTTTTTGAAAAACAAAAATATTTTTTTATTAGAAATATAGAATCGGGCACAACTTTTTTGAAAAATTTATTTTCAAGATATTTTAATATCTTTATTATATATTTTTTTCAAAGCTGTGTTAGACTCTATATTTCTAATAAACAATAATCGTAATTGATGTAAAAACAATTGATAACGTATTTACTATATATTTTTTGTTTTTTTATTTTTTTCTTACAGACAGACAGAAATGAAAATGTTGACTATTTTTAAGCAAGAGCTCAAGTTGTTTTTTAATTAAATTAATGACGTAATTGTAAATTTCAATTTTTACCTCATATCTCGTAATAATAAATTAATTAATTAAGATAGTCTGTGTGGTTAAAGATAGAATTTTTAAAATTAAATGAAGAAAAAAAACGATAGACTTGATAATAATTGAAAAATAAAAAGTAAAATGTGATTCATTGCTTAGTTAGTTGGTTAAGTGTCTTGTTTTTTTTTTTGATACTGTAATAGTTTTCTCACTTAATTTATTTATTGCATTTTTTCGGTAAATAATAATAATAAGAAGTATTAATTAAATAAAATAAATGAAAGTTAACTAC
>JAZBGZ010001421.1:4383-15761 GCA_037414795.1 Stenodera caucasica | reverse complement strand
ACTTAAATTTTTCTTCTCTCTCTAAATTCTCATTTTTTTCTATAGGTATGATTGCATGTTCAGAGTCCGTGTTTCTTGACAGCTCTTAATCAAAATTTTAATTACAGTTCAACCTTTTGAAAATGAAAAAAAAAAATATGGACAAAAATGAAGCCAAAACAAATTTGTGATTAAAGCGCCATCCAGAAAATATTCTACAATAATTGACCAACATAACAATAGATGGCGCAAATAGTAATCGAGTATAAGCGTCAACTGTGCAGAAACTCCACTACCCTCGTTTATTTGGCTTTCTAATTTTCAACTGATACAACCAATTATTTCTTTCGAAATATCTATTTATTCATCTATCTCTATCTTTATTCAATTTATATACAATATAAATAGAAATTAGTCAAAATGAGACAGAATTACATGTAATATGAGAATTTTACGCAACATACACTGATTTTTTTACTCTTAACCAGTACAACATTTCAATCAACAAATCAATTTAACTATTTCTATCTAATTAATTACTAATATTTATACATGTGTTAATAACAATAACATTCATTTCAAATTTGATTTCTGCTTTATTAAATTGTAGATAAAGGGTTAATGTAATGGTAATATTAAAAGTGAGTTTAAATTATACTATTATATTCTATTATAGAGACTATATTATTTTTCACAAAACAACCCTTGAAAGTTTGGTATGTGAAGAAATTTCGAGGTATTCAACCTGTTTGGAATGTTGAAATTTTCGCTTATCTATCAAAACAAATAAATTGTTGATTGCGACTTAAAATAACCAAGTCTAATCTCACAAGTCAATATTTTATTGAATCAACAATTGCAATGATAACTAAACATGTTATTATTGCTATTATGTATATGGATGTCTGTTTTCTTCACTCGTAGCTATAGTATACCTATGTATAACTAAATGCATGGGATAGTTAAACTGGTTGGCAGGTAATTTGCCTATAAAATTATCCTTTGTAGAAAATTTTGTTGGTTTTCATCGGCTAACTTACTGACGGTCATGTAAGTGTGACTATGAACCTACTACCACTACCTACTACTAGGGTTGTTTCGTAAACTGTTTTGAAAACAAGGGAATCCCCAATTTAACCGGTGACGATAGCTAACTCTTTTATACGAGACGAGTGAAGAAAACGGGCATAAGTATTGTTTTGAAAAGAAAGACAACAAATGAAGATAAAGTTTCTTTGAGTACGATTTTATCGTAGTCCATCCCTTAAAAATGGCCAAGAAGTGAAGCCTCCTTATGTCAGTTTTCTTCATTCGTAGTTAGGCTATCCTCTCCGGTTAAACTGGGGATTTCCTTGTTTTCAGACCGGTTTACGAGACAACTCTAGCAGTAGTACCGGTTTAGCAATCCCATGCATTTACTTAACTACGAGTGAAGAAAACGGACATCCTGTAGCTCGCTTCTAAGGAAAAATGGAGACGTGGCTTATTTTAGCCGAATTCAATAATTAATTCTAAAGCCCTTTGAAGTGCTAAAGGGAAAATTTTGAGAGCATACAAAAATGACACTAGTCAAATAAATAAAAAACTTAATCTTGAAATCAATCAATTCTTGAATATCGCCAACTTTAACAAACTAATCCACTAATTAATAGTATACTGCCCACTTTTAATATAATTAAAAAACTGTCGAATTTGACATTTACATTAACCTCAAACAAAGACAATGTTGCCACCATTTCAAATCTTTGATCGAACTGACAGCACTGATTTCCATCAACAAAACAAAAGAATTAACATCGAAGAACGAACTTAATTGACAGTGTCACCAACATTAACTTAATCTACTAATGACAGACACAGCCAACTTTAAATCTTCAATTTGATTGAATAATCGCGTTTTTGGTCTTTTCTTTTTGGAAAAAGTGTTGCTGAAAACCATCTGGTTGCCAATCAAAATTCGATTATCTATAAATTGAACCGATAATCGACCAAAACTGGTTGACACATTAAACTGAGGAATCATAAATAAATTGGTTGAATGCCAATTTTTTTTTCCAGTCAGGCGACTAATTGAAAAAATTTCACGAATCTAAATAAAAATAGACTGTTTTTTGAAAATTATCAAATTTCAACAACAGAATTAAGAAAAATAGAGAATTCAAAGAGTAGCAATTTGATTTGAATGTTCGCCAACATAATACGTATACTATGTATTTGTCTGTGAATCGGCCATTTAGGTATGTAAAAAGTTAGATTTAAACACTTCACACTTTATTTTTCTTATTGGTAGTTCTATTTTTTATTGAATCGTTTTTTTTTTTTTTAAAGTTGAGCAAGTTAAAAGAAAAAGGTATCCAATCTAATGAAACTTGTTTATTTTCAAGTCTCTAACGTGTCTTTGAAATTCTCAACAACGTTTCCAAAAGTCGTACGGAACAACAATAAAAAAAACCTATCGAGATCAATAAAATAATTGAGTTTGTTTTTGTCTAAAACTATCATTAAATCCTCTCTTACTACTATAATATCCCATCTCTACTGTGATCCAAGACTCATATCAATGTGACTTCTGCTATAACCACAGAAAGACTAAAAATTGTATCCCTTTTCTTTTTAGTATATGTATGGATATTTTGTAAAGAACAAACAACAATCCACCTATTTGATCGAATTACATCTCTATCTCTATCTCTTAATATGTTGTTTTTTTTTATCGATTGTCTTATTACCTATACATCAAAGTTGTCATAATTTTCAATAAAGAACGATATCTACATTCTAAAATGAAAGTTGGAAACAATTGAATTTTGTTGTAAAAACAACAAAACTGTATTAATAAAACATGAGCGTTTTGTCTCCTGATGGATGGTCACAGATGACCTTTGTCAATCCTTTTCCCATATTTCATCAAGCACAATAAAATATCTCATTAATATTTTAATGTTTTGATAATGATGAATGAGAAGAGACTGAAAATATGACCAACAACTATGCTAAAAAACAAAAACAATTATAATTTAACAATAACTTGTTTAAAGGTACCTAAATTTCAAACATTTACAGCTTAAAGAGTATAATTTAATTTAGCTTTTAAAAGGGTTAGAAACTTCACAATCAAGATTGCTCAAAAGAAAGTGGCTTTTCGACTTATAGGACGGACATCTATTTCTTTAATGTACAATAGTAAGTACTACAGTTGAATTGAATTAATTCAATGGATAAAGCGAAACAATAAATATGGTGTCCTTTCGGTCTGTTAAGTTTCCCCCAAATCGCCATTTATAAAAATCAATCAATTGAGGTTATGGAATTATACCCTGCAATTTATTTATAAGCTTCCGTTACAATTTCATTCAAAAATAAAAAGCCTCAATTTTTCGAGATAGAAATCGTTGCCAAAAATTTTCATTAACTACTGACCTGTATAAGAATAAGTATCATTTTGGAATTTACAAGATTTATTATTTCGAATTATAGGAACAAAAGATTGTATAAAATACTCGTACATACCTACTAGTAAAGTTGGCAACATTGACCTATTTTTATTTAAATCCAGAATTCCAGGATTTGATACAAGAATAGGATTATTTCTATATGGATTGCTGGATTACAGGAAACGATTTTAAAAGGAAAAATAGAACATCCCATCTCTACTGATGGATTTTCTAGTGTTGAAGAGTAACTATTGATAAATATTGAGTTTTATAAAAGTTACCATAGGGATGATTAATCATATCCCTAATATAAACTTTTTATTTTGGGAAATTGGCCCTTAGAGAATTTAGGAACTTTATTGTCGTTATGTTACCAAATAAATGTTTACTATTAAAACGAATAAACCCACACATAGTCTGCTTTAATTACGGAAACAAGCAAAAATAGACAAAAATCAAGTGGTCGCTTTATGGAAAATTCATAATATTTTCTTTTACGTGTGCAAGATAAAAGTTTGATTACTATTTTTTCATAAAAATTGATATTCAAAACAACTTGAACAAGAAAAATTGAAATTTAAATGGAATTTTCAAGTCGATTCGACGAGGAAACAACGAAGATGAAGACAAAATAAAAGTCATTTCGTATAAAATAATGATGATCATGATTCATGATGATGCCAACTACGATGTCATTCGATTATAATATGTAGTAGCATCGATGACGACAAAATGGAGAATGAGAAAAATGATGAGCAGTATTTATTTTTAGCCGATTTTACGTGAAAAGTGTGAACGAACCCTTATTAAATTTCAACAATATCAGCATAAACAACGCAAGATCTCATATTTTTCCAAGTTTAATCGAATATACATATGTATTTCTCATTATTCAAGAAAATAACTACCAATCTAAGAAATCGAAAAAAGCTAAATTTTCCATGATTCGCAGTTAAAAAGTAGGTGGGGCAACTTTCATTATGGTATCGACGCCTATATCCTTCCAAAACCGAATGACGTGTAATAAGAATATTTTAATCACCGAGAGGAATATAAAAACAAATGGAATATTTGAAGCAAAAGATAGAAGAAAAAAATCCAAATGTAACCAACTTTCAGAAAATACATTTTCAAACAAAATTACAACTCTTCAATTATTTTTCTTATCTCATCGTTTTTCTGTAGATACTTAATATTTAAGTACTTTAGTGAAATGAAAAGTACTACAATCGACTATTAAACGAATTCAACTTCTTTTTTTTTATTGTTTTTGTGCGGAACAGATCACAGTAGTTGTTGTTTTATTGATTGTTTTGTGCCTTCAAAACAATTGCGAGAGAACTTCCATTAAATTTTCATAGGCAACTTGAAACTGATATTTTATTTAATCACATTATTATTCATCCCTCACTCTATTATTATCATTATTATTCGGGAAAAGCTCAATCAATACAACAGAATTTGGTTTAATTGGAAAAAATACCATTCTTTTTCATAAAAAAATAAATAAATTTTCAACAAAGAAGAGAAATTGTATTGTTTTTGAACATAGGTATAATTGGAGGGTTGTATGTCATGAACATAAAACCACCACCAACGACACAATTTATTTCATATTGTTGGAGAAAATTTATGGACAAAAAAAAACTCGTTACGACATTCAAGAATTTAATCCTCAAGAATTTTTCTAAATCTTTATCCCTTTACATAGTTGGCAAAAATTGCCGCAATGCAACACACACTAACATAGTGTATGTTAAGATAATGCACTCTTTACAACCACTTTTGATGAATTAATTAATCTATATCCGATCTTTATTCTCATCTCATTACTTAAGCTAATCTAAAATCAAGTTTGAGTCTTGTATCTACAATAAATGATATTTTAATAAGGGTCAATCGATCAAATAGGGTGTGTTCATTGCGAAATAACCACCTCCCATTATTTATCACTAGGTAAACGGAGCCAATCGAAACAATTGAAGATTATTATCATTTTTTATTCAAATATCGAAATAAGTAAATGAATCGTCATTAATACTTTTTGTAACCATGGCAACCAACTTATAATACGAAATGTCACAGTTAAGCTCCGCCTGTGTCCATCCAAAACTATACGAATCCTAGTTCGAAACGAATCGAAAACTTTCGCGTTAGAATAATTTGATAATTCTGCGATGTACCAATGAGGGTAGGTATTTAACTTAATTTTCTGGGATAAAATAAAAGTTGAAGTTAAAACTGTCAAATTTTCCTGGATTTACCACTCGTATTTGATAAGGGATGATGATGATGATAACAATAAGGGTAACAAATTATAAATTATTCGGAATTTAATTCAATCTTTTTTGGAAACTATAAACTAACTAATAGATATGATAATAATTCATACGAATATAATTTTACCCCTAGTAAGGATAATTTCACCACATATTATAATACTGTAATGAAACAGCTGACTTTTAAACTCAAACATGGTTTATTTTCGAATTTCTGAATTCAACTACAATACAGTATTTAAACCGAGAATAGGGAAAGAGCTTAAAAAAATTACTCACAATCGATTACTACATCCTCACCTCTAAAAAACTAAATAAACAATAAATACTATTACAGTTTGCTGTATGAAGCAAGCGAAAATATTGATTATTTTTGGAAACATTAACTCGAGCCGCCATTTTCTCAAAAATCAGAGGATTAAAATTGGTTCAATATTGAGCGTAACTGAACCACAATACTCAATAATCTATCTTGGTTTACCTAATATTAGATGAGAGTTTAAGCTCGGTTCAACAAGACAATATTTCTCTCATCTCTATTACAGTATTGAATGCAAAAAAATAATAAAAATGAGTAGATTTTCAAGTGTTTACCGGAAACCGGAAGTAGCCATTTTATACATTTACACACATTTACTGTTAGATTTCAGAACCGGACTCATATGATCACAAATATTAATTTCTGGTGTAAAGCAAACTACATACTTATAATCAATAATACCTCTAATAAAGTCAAAAAGTCAAGTCGATATAGTTTACTTGATTCGAAAAAAAATTGTTCTTAGAGAATTTGGGAATATTATTTTATTTGTCTTGTAAACTAAGAATAAAATCCCATCTCTATTGTAACCTTGAGTCTAAGAATTTTCATAGTAATACAGAAAATTGTGGGTAAGCCAATGTTTAATTTAAAAAAATAAAAAAGGCTCTATACATATGAATAATTATTGGACATTCACAGGAACCGGAAATAACATAAAATTTCAACAATAAGTCGCGTATACCGATAATTAGGGAATCAAGTCACCTGAGGGAATTATTTGACAGAAAACAAATGACAACACACACATGATTTTAGAAATGAATATAGTATAAATTCACAACGCCCCTTCTCTATTTTATAATCAATTATTGATTGATTGATTTATAATCAATCAATATCATCAATTTTATATTATTCAATAATTATTGTAGGAAAACAAAACTTAATTAGAGAAAGAAAATCATATACATAGAGCAATTGAAGGTAATAATAAAAAAAGACCAAGACAGTTGACCAAATCAACAAAATCAACTATAACCAGGTGAAACTTGTTTTCCCCTAACTATCTAAATTTATCTGGTCGACTGTATTTCGCCATTTTGTCGTTGGTGTGTTATCGTCATGTGTATAGATATCAAGCACCTGTACTAAAAATAAGGGTCTTGAAACACAACCCTTTAATAAAAAAACAACCCCACATGAAAACTCAACAATTAAATCAATTTAACAATCGAATAATCGTATTTGAAATAATTCCATACAACTAGGCTGAGAGATTGCTCCCCCACCTTTATTCAGTATTTTCAGACAGAAAATACCCCAAAAAATATTGAATTTTCTTATGAAAACCGACGAAAATATTACAATAACTCACCTGCATAATCGGAAGTTTCAGTTGAAACTAACGTTAATAGTCCTAACAATAATCCACTGAGTATATGTAGCACAAACATGATGTTCATTTGTTTTATTTTGTTGTCAATTGTTTTTTTTTTTGTAATTATACCGTATGTACGTTTGGAGGATTTAAACACCGATTTTTTTTCCGTTTGTCAAAAATAAATACACATTTATTTGTATTAATTAAAAATATACAAGGCCTGATTGTTTTTTTTTTGTTTTTTTTTTTTGGTTAAATTTTATCTAACAACACACACTTGATTTTCATAGCGATCAACTAAATTATGTCGTCATGGACGGCTAGATTTTCATTGACTCTTCCCCTACCACCCACACACATATAGACGCATACATATAAACCGGAACTATTAGCACTAATTAAAATCAATAGATGGCGCTATAAATGTACTAGTAATATTAAAATTAAAAAACTCAAATTTGACAATTTAGACAATGAATATCAAATAATTGCTTCAAGTTTAGCGGTAAAAGTAGATTTTTGAGAAATGTTGAATCATTATAGGATCAAAATAATAAATTTAATTTTATAGAAACCTGTAATTGCTTTGTGAGAGCATGGAAGATGGCGACTTTCTTGTAGCAGTGGCGTCTCATTATTTTTGTTACTTCAAGTTTGAAAATAATTTGAAATAATAAAATAAAAACAATGAACGTTTAATTCTATTTATTTACGTAAATTTTACTTATTCATTCTAAAAACAATCGATTAAATTATTTAGTAACAGTTTTTTTTTCAATTTTCATAATTATCTAGATTTAGTTGAGGTTATATGTATTTGACTAAATTTCGTTTATATTTATCCGATTATAGACGTATAATTATACAAATAATGACAATTGTATTTAGTACCAACTATTGTATTTTTTAGAAATAATCGCTTTTTCGATCGTTAATATTATAATACATTGTAGAATCAATAAAATTTGTATCTTAAATCTCAACTTAATTCTAAATAATAAATAATAGTGCTTTAATATTAATACTAACTAGTTAAAGTGTTTGAAAACAATTGATTTGTTTGATATTTCGATTCTCGTAGAATAGAAAGAATCCGTTATAATTAATTTGTTGTTTTCAATTGTTAGTTTTCGGTTTGCGTCGCGTTTCTTGTACAGCCGCTACAATACTTTTGACAGCCTCCTCGTGACCTTCAAAACTGTCAGCTTTCCGTAATGGCATCGGATTCGGTGCTGATAATTTATGGCACATATGATGGCGGCGATGTTTTGGCGGGAAAGTTTCCCATGACCGTTGTTTCTGTGCCATTGTCATATTCTTATTACGCCGATTGATAACAACAACTAATGTTTTATCAGGAGCTTTACCATCATCGCCGCCAGCGGCGCCACCATCGAAACTCGATCGTCGACTTGACGTACTGATCGAATCAGCTGAATCGTTCAATGAATAGAAAACATTATCTTCGCCGTCACTGTATGGATAGATTTTTTGGGGCTTTTTCGTTTTAGGCGTTGGTGTTTTGAATTGTTTGTTTTTACATTTCGGACTACTGGGCGACGATCGGATTTCTTTATGAATTAATGCTTTGATATTTTGACTGGTCGCATCCGATATTCGTTGATAATCCGATTCAATCCGATGTTGTTTCGATTTTTGTTTTATTTCACTATCCGATTTGCTATTACTACAAGCATTTATTTTATCACAACTTTTACCAATTTTTTTATACATTATATGTTGTTTTGTTGTAGCTAATTTTTGTATAGAATCTAAATCGGTTTTGCTCAATTTACGATCGTCTTTTGTCAATTTACGTTCATTTAATGATGTTGTTGTTGTTGTTGTTGTTTCCGGATCCGATTTGGATGATTGTTGCTGTTGTTGTTGCTGATTGGATTGTCGTCGACACATCATATCGTGTAATTTTTCTTTTATATGTTGTTCCAAACGATCCAAATTCATTTGTTGACTAGCCGAAATTAATGATTTTTTTGCTAATGATGATGTTGTTGTAGTTGTAGTAGTAGTTGTTGTTGTTATTGTTGTTATTGGTTTATCTGTTTGTCCAGCTGATTTACTACGTTCACGTTCTTGAATATTTGGACGTACTTTTTCTAATAGTTGACCCAAAACACGACTTCTAGATCGTGGTAATTTACCACTTTCAGATTGTTGTAATAACCCTAAAATTGAAAACAAAAATAAAAATGTATTATTCTCAATGTTGAGTCAGCCTCAATCCACCGTTATTACCGATTCCCATAATTTATACCTACATACAATACAATAAGTAAATCAACTAAGTAGTCAATGCGATTTAAGATCTTGTTTAATGAGGATTCTTGAATAATTCACAAGGATTTTTTTTTGGATGTCCTATTTTTTTAGAGAGCTTTTATACATATATCACAAGCATCGAGAAAAAGCTTATGTGGTCGATCAAGGGAAAGTCCTCAGCCTTGAAGCAGTTTAGTTCTACATATGCTTGTACAACCTCCCCTATTTCGACTCAGTCCTATCATTTTATTGGAAATTGATGTATGATTAGGTATACAACGAAATAAATCTTACCGATATGATCTAATAATTGTTGCATTTGTTGTGCTTGATCATTAGTAGGTTCATTTTGTTGTTGTTGTTGTTGTTGTGCTGGAGTTAAACTTCTAATATACGGTTCTAATTGGACCGCCAATTGACTTATATGCTTCAATTCATTACGTAATGTCATCACATCAGCACGTTGACAACTAAATACCTCTTGTTCAATACGTAAACGCCATAACTGTTCTTCCCAACTTAAATCGAATATCTCCGACATACGTTCCAATTCTAATGATTGTTTATCTAAATTTTGTTCTAAATTATAACATTCACGTATCAATAAATCATAACGGGCCAATAATGGTGGTGTTTGGGCTTTACGTAATGCCGTTATATCACGATGTAGATCACTGACTTTTTCTTTAACTTGATTGAATTGTTGATTCAATTCACGTATTTGTGATTCAAACGAACGACAATGAGTCGAAAAGGAACTTTCACTTTCTAATAATTTATTTTTTAGGGATGTTTGTTGTTTTTTTGTTGGTGCAGGAGCACTATCATAAACTCGAACTAGGTAGGTACATATTCAAAACAAAAAAGAAACAGAAATTATTCGAACAATTTGATCCAAATACAGGCTGTCCGCTATACGATAATAAAAACAAATATCTCGACTATTCTAGAAACAATTCAAATGAAATTTTAATTTTGTTGTTTAGTTTTGATTAGGTAGGTAGGGTAGGTAGGTAGGTAGGTATAGGGCTTTAATTATTGAGATATTTACATTTTGGGATCAATACAGCGGGCATCCTCAACTATACTAGAAACAATTTGTCAATCATATACATATACAGGGTGTCTCAGCGAGACCGTTCGTTCGAAGTTTCCAGTGAACTAGCCATAATAAAAATGTGAAAATCAAAACTTGAACATAAATGGTCTTGTTCTTTTTAACTAAAATATTTTCAGATCTCTAGCGCTTCCGTTAAGACCGGAACCTGCCATCACTTTGTTATTTTAAATAGAACACCCTATATATTTTTGCATTTTCAGATGTAAATCATTATTTTAAATCTTTTTTATTGAGACAATACTATGTCCATCTATTACGGTTTTCGAGATAAAATTTCTTTTCCGAAATTTTAGCAGCTTGTTGAGGTTTACATAATGGGCTGAAACTTCTATTTGAAAAAATCAAATCAGGGATAAAATTTGCTACAAAATAGTGTTACATGTTTCTATACCTAAATCGCATCGTTTTTGAATTATTTTCAAAAAACTGAAAATTTCAATTCTTCACCCATTATCTTTGTCGAGTATGCTATAAATGGTTGCTATCGTATGATAAATAATTTTTTCAGCGAAACTAACCAATAAAAACAACGCACTTGAGAGGTAATTATTGTTATCAACGTCAAACATTTGACATTTGACCTGATCGTACGACCTGATTGTACAACCCGATCGTACGACCTGATCGTACGACCTGATTGTAC
>JAZBGZ010001420.1:4359-17189 GCA_037414795.1 Stenodera caucasica | reverse complement strand
GGTAATTTTGATCCCATTGTTAAAATGAAAATCTTTGATTTACAATTTTAGTCATTCCACTATACGTTTGTCGTACTATAATATCTATTGAATAATACACGATTATCAAAGCTCACGGCATTGCAGAGTAACAATAACAGATACTAAAGAAGAGTAAACCCCTTTTTGCCGGTATAAAAATAATACAATTTTAGTCATTCCGCTATACGTTTGTCGTACTATAATATCTATTGAATAATACACGATTATCAAAGCTCACGGCATTGCAGAGTAACAATAACAGATACTAAAGAAGAGTAAACCCCTTTTTGTCGGTATAAAAATAATAGATTGAGATTCTAGTACTGCAAATATAGAAATTTTATATCTCTAATTGGTAAATTCCGTTTTATTCTGGAATCGAGAAACTCTGGTGAAAACATCGAAAAGTGAAATGATTTTAATCTTTGGATCATCTTATTATACCAGAAATCCCTATCTCTAGATATCACTTCACAGTTAAAATCTTTCTGTGTATATACAGTGTGAAACAAGATAACGGATAAATTCGATGACTTCGTTAAAATTAGTTCTTTGGAAAAAATCTTGAAGGGGTATAGCGATTCAAATTTTGAGACGTTATACTACACCATTTTCATTTTGTCACGTCATTTGTTTTCGAAGTGATGACGTTTTGGTTGTTTGTTTGGTATTTAAACACACAAATCACCTTTTACTATGATTTAAATAGAGATATGACTAATAATAATCAACAATACATAGTAGATTTAACGACAATAAAATATATTTAACACAGGTAGTTCGCAGCGTGCGTACCGTCGAAGTTGAGATCGAAAAATTCTCTTTCTAGTGATGGTGGTGGGCTAGCTAACCCTAGTAACCATTGTTGCCAACGGCTGCTGGTGAAATATGTAAATCGCCACCGTAACTTGTGCTGCCACAACGTCATCAATATTTTTTTTAAATGACAACCTATATTTTTTATTACCGTTTTTGGTAGTACTTTGAATTCTCTTCACAAATATGTGAAATTTTTATTATGTTACAATTGAAGAAAATTGAGAAAAAGTGTCTCAAATTTTGAATATTGGAGATTTTAGTACCTAATAACGTTTTTTTTTACAGTAATTTGATTCATTTTGTAAATCTGACAAATTTTTAATATTCAAGTTTTGAGACACTTTTCCTGAATTTTTTGTAGTCATGATTGATTTTTAACTTTAATTTCTCATTAAAATCGATATAACAATGATTCAAAGTCTCGGAATTAATAGCCTCTGTTATAGTCATGTCTTTGGCGAAAAAGGGCATTCAATTTCCATAATATGATCATCATCGATCAAACCATCTGGGGAAGCACCAATGAAATGAAAATTTTCATGAATGAAAATCCCACATGGCAAAACTTTTAGTGCATATCCTTTTTCAAATAGTTCTTTTGCATGCCTTTTGTTTAGATTCCCGTAGTTTAATGATTTACTACAAATTCGAGATGAATATAACAATGATTTCAAAGTTGTTGCTGTAGCTGTTGTTAATCTCATTCAACATATTTTTCTGAAATTACTAGCTGTAACACTAAAATATTTTTGTTCAAACATTTGAGATTCAAATTTTGACCCCGCGTGTCGGTTTCGATTTTCGTTCTATTGGCTGTAGTTGAATTTTCTATGAAACCTAATTCTTGTGCAGTTCTATCAGGAAAAGCTTCAAGCGTGTTTCCCCCGTATCTTTATCTGCTTCTATTGATTTAAATGATTTGCGTGTTATTCTTTTAAATTTACATTGTTTTTTCGACAAATAATACTTATTTGTAAACGTTTCAATTTTGCCGTTATTTGATAATTTCTGTAGTACTTCGAAAAAAATTAATGTTTCGTATTAAAATTGGATACTGCTACTAAACATCTGGTTTCATAAGAACAGCGTTTCGAAAAATGAATTCTTTTTCCGCTGACAAGTTTATTAATAACTAGCTGACCCGGCAGACGTTGTCCTGCGTTTTTACGGGATTGAGAAAAAAAACGTTATGTTAAGAGCTTAATTTTATTGTTGATTAGCTTTTCGAAATTAGTTTAAACTATAACTATTATTTATATTCATTATGAAATATATTTGAATTAATTTTTTTTCCCTTGTTTCAACCAAAATAATATTATTTAGATATAATTGTTTTAGAAAATATATTCATGTTCATTTTTCTTTGAGATCTAGCGATAGAAAGTCCAGAAACATATTATTTGCAATTGTTTTGTAATAATATTTGTAATTTCAATATCAATTTAAAACTTTGCTAATCAGAATAATTTTTATTGATTGTAGCGCTTAATTAAATTGATGTTAATAGTTATATTTTAGATTAATCTTGGAAAGCTCATTACTCATTACCAACCAAATTTAGCTCTTGAAATGACGTTCCTTTCTTAATCCCGTGAAAAGGTTGGACAACGTCTGTCGGGCCAGTTAGATTCCTATAAAAAATATTCAAATTTTTTTCTGAACTCAACAATGTACCACAATTGATATTTCTGATTTATTTTTGATAATAAAAAGAAATGAACAATTTTACAAAGTAATAACTGGGATTATTCGCAATAGGCTTTGGATCTAGCGGTAGCTATGAAAACGATGTGTCAAACTTGTTTATTATCTGTTGTTATGTATACCTCATTAATTTCTATCGCTAGATCTCAAAGAAAATAAAAATGATTTGTTGCCATGGTAAGATAGAAATCTAAAGAGAATGAATATTTCTCAATCTCCAAACTTTGTTATGATCTGTTTCCATGGTTAAAGATAACCAAAAACAAAAAAAAGTTTTATTCCAAATAATTCTATAACAATAGTAAGAAACATTTGAATTGACTATAAAAAAAATCTAGGCTATTTATCGAAATAAAAACTATCCTATCTCTTAAGTTGGACTAAGCAAGACACATTTACAAAATTTCATTGGAATCGGTCGAGTAGTTTCGGAGATTAGCGTGATCGAACAGCGTGACACGAGATTTTTATACATATAAAGATTATCAAAATACCTTATTTAAAATCTCCACTGAAAAAACAATCCGAAAAATATTATTTATAATTGTTATAAAATATATTTGAATTGAAAGGTTTTTTTGCGCACAACTGAAACCACAAATTTTTTTTTTTATTATAACACTTTATAAAATTTTATAAGCGTTATCCCTAATCAAAAATCACCACTGAAAAAACAATCCAAAAAATATTATTTATATAATTGTTCTAAAATATATTTCATTTAATGTTTTTTTTGTTTTTGAATTAGTTTTTGTTCATCTTTAACCATAGGAACTAATCAAAAGAAGTTTTAAAAATTTAGAAATATTAATTTTATTTTTGTTCATATGTTACCATAGAAATGAATCATATTTATATTTCTCGAGATATCAAAAAAGCCGTCCCAACAAAATGTATGAGAAAAAGAATTTTCTTCATATTTTTTTTTCCGTTGATTTTTTCAACGTTTTAATAGTTATTCTGCTATTCGGAGCGAAGACAAATCCAAAAAATCAAAAATCATGAAAATCGGCTCAGCCGTTCTTAAGTTATAAATGGTGTAACTAACCCGACTTTGTTTTACATATATAGATACTATTATAACATTCTGCAAAATTGGTGTCTACATCATGGAGCAAACTGGAAGCATGGGAAGTTACCCTATTGATGCATTGCAAAAAAAATCTTGAAAAACAACACTTTTTTTCAACAAATTGTACAAATTTTCTTCTCTAGCTCTGTGTCTTTTGCAACAATAATTACTATTAGTGTTATCGCAATTGTCATGATTCCCCATTATGTGTTTCGGACCGTTCAAAATATCTTCCTTTAAAAACAAAATTTTCAAACAATTTGGAATATTTTGCCGTTTCCTGTATTTTGCACAAACAATTGCTGTACGAAAATTAAAATATTTCTTCGGAAAAACAATAGAATATGCTGTCGCCATCACCAATTATTGCTCCCAACGCAGTCTGGAAATATAAATTTCGAAACATTTAAGATATTATCCTCTGCTCCAAAGTTGAAAACAAAGCTGTAAAATTGTTTTAAAAAAATGCATATTTCCATTGACGGACGAAGAGATATAGAATAGTCTAAGGTTATTTTTTTTATCGGATTAGAATAAATTTTTTTCAATTTCTTCTCTAGTATTTTGTTCCGTAAATTTTGTAATGAATAGAATAGATCTTCATAAGTGATTTGATCTCATGAATCAGATTTGCTTAAAACCAGGTACCTGATTTGGCCAGGAGAATTTATCAATTCTATAACTGTCGTAATGTAGATAATCTTGGTGGATCGAATGGAAATCTTGAATTGTGCTGAGGTTAGCATGAAGAGGGTTCTTTTCGTCTAGATCTCTTGAATATATAAATGCATTTGGAAATTTGGTACATACATCTTCATTGATTTTTTCAATTTGAAGAGCCTTTTGATTCTCGTAATGGAATTTGATAAAATCTTTATATGCTTCTTTTAAATTGTTGTTATTGTTAACACGGGGTTTCTTGACAATTCGTCTGTGTTAGAGTTGGTTTTTCCTGCCGTGATATCGTTATTTAATACATTAAATTCAATCAATGTTTCAGACTGAGGTCCCAAAATAAATGAATTTTTTCTTCGCGAATTACAATTTGAACTCGTATTTATATTTGATTAGGCTACCAATCAACTAGAAATTTTCTTTCATACTCGATCAAAATGACACATTTTCATGGGAACATATTACAATTCAACTTGCTCGCTTAGTAGAAAAAACTGAAAATTACAAAAATTTGATCTGCATTTCACTCTCTCTAAGAATCCTTATATGCATATAAATTTTGATTTTTTAAAATATCAAAGAAATTAATAAGCCAACTTCTGAACTAGAAGGGACATAAAGGATACACAGGAATACCACAAGCTAAAATGATACTGCATATTTTTTATTACCAACCTTCATGAATGTATGAAATATAGTTCCGGCGCCTCCGCAACAAGCCTCAATATTCTCGAAAACACAATCTCTTATTACAATAACTAAAAAATATATTTAAAAAATAACAACTTTGAAAGACTAAAAACATAAAAATGCTACAAGCTGTGTTGAAAAAAATTACATTTTATAGTTTTGCATTGTATGATATCGTTCAAAACAGTCCCCAATATGTAATCCTGGTTTTCGAGGACATGTACTGCAGATATATTTTGTTTCATGTCTCACACCTATGACTTTTTTTCGATTAGAACATACCAAGCAGTCCTTTTTCTTTCCTTTATTTTGACGGAAAATGTGTAATTCGCCGTTTAGTCGCTATTCTTTGTCCGATATTGATGGTCTATCAGGAATTGTGCATCCCTGTTGGTAGTTTGCTGTCAGTCCATTGACTAGTCGACGAACACACTTTAAATGCGTCATCGATCGTGTTTATTTTGACGATGTTGAATAATTTTGTGTAGCAATTATGCATTTACACTACACACATAATTCAAGCCCCCAAAAAAATAATTTTCGCCACAATCTTGATGATTTTATCAAAAAACAATTTGACGTAGAATAGGAGTCGACTCGATCTACACCTCCCATGAATTTATTGTAATTAACAGTTACAGTTGGCGTTTCTGTCACTTGGATATTGCTCCCAGGTACTCTTCTAAGTATTGGTTGAGTACCTGAAATGTCCCAGCTGCTAAGTGTAGTGACGATTCGTTTGTCTTTTTACGCCAACAAAAACAAGTTTTCCGATCAGCAGGCAAATGTATTGTTTAGAGCAAACTGGGTTTTTTTTATTGAACTTGGAATCAACTGTCTATTATTTTGTACAGTTCCTGTTAAGTGGATCTTGAGCTCTAGCATTTCTCGCAAGTGATAGGCTTGTGTAGTACTTATCTGTATAAATATGATATCCCTTACTGCCAGGATTGCTTTCTAATAAGTTTTGGCACAATTGTAGTACGATTCTTGTACTCACGAGTAGATCGGGTCGTGTCAAATCTTTCAGAGTAAACCTTCTATAATAAGGTAAAATTGAATAAACGTACCCTGTATTGGCATCTGCCAGTACATATATTCTTATTCCTTATTCAGTGAGTTTATTGGATTATATGCCAGGGAACTTATTTTGCCTTGAATCCCACCACTGGCCTATTAACTGAGATCTCTCGACGGAACAAAATGTTCTTTGAATGTTTTATCCAAAAAATCTAGATAATAGCTAACTTTCTGTGTTCCGGCTTTAAGACTTCGGTCGTTTGGATTTGTTTCATTTGAGTGAAGTATCCAAAATATTTGCATTAATCGTTCTTTTCTGAATATACCACCAAAGAAAGGGATTTTCGCGTTGAAACTTTGGGACCACTATCCTTATAAATTACTAACTGTAATTGTGTCCATATTTAGGATAACTCCAAAAAATGCCGTAAATTCTACCATGGTCAATCAACCCACGTATGCCATGCAGACCTTTTGGATAATCTTTTCTGTGCAATTTTTTTTCGAGCATAATTATTTGTCTTCCACAATCTTTTCGACAAGTTCATCAGAAAGAAAAAGTTCAAATAGGTTATGTGCAGTTATCAGGAGTTTGTGGCCCTTCAGTTTTATCGCCGGAAGTGAGATCGATTCTGTATGGCACATTGTCCTGTGGAGTGGCATCCTCCCATATCCCATAATTGCCTCTGCTTTCAATTATATCATCTTCACTGCTGCTTGAACTCGTTTGTAAAGGCACTGTTCTTCTTCTTTTATTAACTACGATAGTGATTCTCATCCTTTTTTTTTGTCGCGGCATACTTTTAACGATTCCAAAATTTGGCGACATACAAGGAGAAAGATGAGTTTAGAACTTCTTTACTCACCTATAATACCTTGTGTAAAATAGTTTATGATAATAATTTTGAATGTAAAATTAAATAATATGTACTCCAAAAAAACAGTACGTTTATAAAGTGATTAATTACCAGTTAATAATCAGAATATTTGAAGGAATATAGGGCAGAAGTTGTTTGTTTATCCAAGTCGTGAAACTGTTATGGTTCATGTCATCATGGTAATCCCCGATTCCGAACCTGTAATATTATTGTGTACATTATTCTCATTCACTTTTAATAATCACCTGATTTGAACGTCAATAACGCATTTGGTAAGGATCTTCATTTCCCTCCAGCAATCGTGAGTTATCACTCCAGGTTTTTGGTGTTGTGTGGGGACTATGCATATAAGATTCATCCATTAAATTTCTTTTTTACCAGTAATATAATTGTGTAATCATTTCAGATATATTATTCTTTCATATCTGATGTCATGGGATTTTCACCAAAATTTGCTTTTTAACTGCTGTTTTCCTCCATCTAGAAAAAAGCAGTGACATTTATCAAGCAATCCCATAAATAACGTTAATATTTCATTCAAAGTTTACTTAAAGTTCATTTTTTTGAGAATTGATTCCAAAGTCGACAGTTTTTCTTGATAATTGATACCAACAATAATTTTTTTGATAGATGCCTACAAAAGCAAATTGTTACTTTCCATTGTCCATGTAGGTGAATGTATGTAAGTACATACAAAAATTCTTTACATGAATATTAACCTTTTGAAGTGAGTTGCCTCTTCTCAATTATGTAATAATTGTGAATGATTGAAGGAATAGTTTCAATAACTCCATCGTTCAAGCTGCTTTTCGGAGAGACATGAGGCCTCTTTTTCCCTGGAGAAGTAGAAGATTGTGTTTTTTCAGCTTCTATATCTTTAGCTTCTTTCCTAATTCGTCTGTAAACGCTTTCACCAATTTTAGTTGAAGCTAGAACTCTGGCTTTGAAGTTGGCTATAGAAATCGTTATCCCATTTTCAGCTTCATCTCGCATAAATCTCAGAACACTCGTGATTATTTCACGACTTTGACCTCCTAAAGGTTTTACTCTGAAGCCAACTGAGTTTTTCGACGACATGTCGGAACAAGTAGCAACTGAAAAATATCATTGTATAAACTAGAAACTAAAATAAAAATGGCTTATGAAGAACAAGAATTGAATGATGATATACTGTCAACTCAGTTCGAGTGCTTTTTTTGACATTCTTCGTTTTTCATGAAACCAACAATAAGTATCAAGAAATATACTTACATTCTTACTTCCAATTATGTGTATGTAGTTCTGAAAAGAACTGTTGTGTGTAGGTTGAAGAATTCACCGATATGGTTTGTTCGAATTAATTTTTATACTTTTATTGATCAAAGTTACTGTGAGTGCATCGACTAAGCTTGCAGTCAAACGAATTCAGTCTCACTCCAAGAGCCCTTCCAATATCTTGGGCCCCGGTCCAGTGTCTAGTCTCAGGGGCCGGGGTGGGTCCACTCTCGTAGTCCCCTGACGTAACAACGTTAGGCACCAAGTTAAATAAACGCTTGCGTTATTACCTTCAAATTTGACGGTACCTGAAATTTGGGCGATAAACGGTTGAACAAAAGAGTGAATCGTGTTTTGGAAAGGCTTTTTTAAAGCTGCTAATTGCAATAGATTCACTAAAGATTAGAAGAATACACGAAGAAATCACCTCAACAACTTTGACAGGACTACAATCACACAGGATAACAGTGGATACAAAGCTGTTCGTCTGAATTCGAGTTTTATTCCTTACAAAGGATCCTATTGAATACGAACTGACAGATTATTGACCTTGACAACAGTTGATGATTTGTGAAGAATGTTCTCGAATCTTGTATCGAAAACAGTTGCTTGAAAGTTTTTTGACTGAAACATTCTGAGGGGCTATTTGTTTTTTGCGTAACATCAGACCTCATGAATTTTACTTCAGTTTGCCACAATTCCCTTACAGAAGGACCGCCTCAACTCCGAAATACTTCTTAGAGGTCAATATTGAGATCCTCAAGCGCCTTAATCATTCGCTTCAAGACAAGGCTTACTTCAAAGAAACGTCGACCGAAATAGACTGTTGAAGCAAAAGCTTTGTTGACATTATCATAGAAAGCATTAGAAGAACGATTTTCTTACGAATTCGAAATTTCGAATCTCAATTTTTCAATCCTCATAGAAAAACTCAAAATATGCTCAGAGAGTTTAATACATACAAGCTGATTCGAGAATGTCATTGTGATGGTCAGTCCAGCACCATTATGATCGCACATAAGGTATTCAATGATTGATTTTGTGTCTATGAGAAATGATTGAAAAGTGGGGAAGATTCTACTAGGGGCTGCGAATATTTCAAAAAGAAGGATCTAGAGAAAACGCCCCTCACCCTGTTTTAATCATCATAATTTGTCAGTACAAAAATGAAATTTCGGTACAATTTCTCCACTCGTTTTCGGTCCCAAAAGTTAATCTTCTCATTTTTATTGATACATTGGTTTTTATAGTTATTACTAAAGACTGGATAGTCAGGCACGAAAAAATATAGATGAAAGGCACAAAAAGACATGTTCATTTTAAGGAAAAAAAACGTAGAGTGAAAACGTAAAATGTAAAGATGGGAGGCATAGACCTTTCAGGAAAGCTAATAATTAACAAAACTTCCCGGTGAGAGTATTTCTCTACTTGTATTATTACGTTACGAAGAATTTATCTTTATAGTCATCTTTCGCCGCTAAATTCTGGGTGAAATTAAGCTACAGAAATGGCAAAAAAAACAACTGAAAAAAATGAACAAAAAAGCGAAAAAAGCAGGCATTAGGCATTTGCTTATTCGGTCTCTAGTGATTACATATACAGGGTGATTAAAATTCGAGGGCGGTCAAGGGATCTCAGTTATCTTAAGTCCTAAACCTGTTGTTCGAATTTGTCAAAGTTGCTTAATTTTATGCTCTTTTTGAATTGTGAGGAGTCATTTGTAGTGAAGTATGGGAATTCTGCAGCAGAAATGCTTCCTGCTTCCCCTAATCCACCAACCCTACCTAAATCGAAAGTGTCGCCATCGAACAAGAAGTGGCGCTAGGGGTGAAACTACTGTTGGATAGCGTTGTTGCTGCTAGATGGCGTTAATGCTGCTAGATGGCGTTAGTTTCGATGCCCCGAGATGGCGCTCGATCTAAGTATGCGTTAGACGGCACTAAAATCGATGTAGCTAGATGACGCCAAAATAGATACCGCTATGGCTCTAATTTCACTGCCGCTAGATGGCGTTGGAGGAAGTGTCGTTAGATGGGGCCAAAAGCGACCAACATTATGTTACTAGATGGCTTTAAGTTTCATCAACAATAAATGATGACGCTAAAAGCAATCAACAATACATTATGTGCCTCAATGGTTTCGTCAGAATCCCCCTGTACAGTGACAACAAGACTGTGGCAACAAGCGACACATTAGTCCCGCCCACAGATATCGTATATATAGAATAGATTGATGAGAGAAGTGATCTCAATTGAAACTGCGCAAGGGGCATTCCGACATGCGCATTCGGGTCAGTTGAGTGCGGCAAATTTAAGCACGTAATATAGTGGTGTATGTGTAAAATACTCGACAAAATCAAACAATAACGTTGGGTAATCAGATTTAATTTTAGGCATACACAAATCAATTTGATTGATCAGTTATTGATGACTGAATATGATTAATCTGCTAAACGCCTTGCGAATTAGTTTTTTCGCTTCTTTGCTTAGTTTATTTTTTCACAAGACTGTGAAATCGGATCTCACAAAAACTCCCAATAATTGTTATGGAATCCCTCATAAGGTTACTAATATTATCATCAACAAACAATGTATTCAACATATGTTCATAGGAGTTGTCTAAAATTTTTGATTCAGACGTTGACGAAGGAATCAAAAAGAGGCTCTTTTGGAATTTTCCCAGCATTTCTTTAACAAGGGTGGGGTTTGACAAGAAGTACCAGCCTACAAAAAAAAAAAAATAGATACAATGTCTTGGGTAGTCTCGGTTGTGAAATAAGCAAATGACATTTTAAAAAGGAAAAAAGTTTGTAGGTATAGTAAAATCGACAGTTTTTATTTTTTCTCAATTCAAACTTTTTCACCTTTTCGTAAGATTTCAGTACTATGAATATAGGGATTCTATGCCGGAAGTGCCGTAACGATTTTTACTTCCTATTTTGTCCGTAAATGCATTAGAGAATGCAACCACCAGATCATGTGTGAAGCAATTACCTATGCGTGTTGTGCAATCACCAATGCAGTCGTTGCCTGTCGTTTTCGCGCGCATTCTTGAATTTCTCCCTACCTGCCCTTGAAGTGATGTGGTTTTGTTAAAGACAGTTTGCGAGAAAAAAACACTTAATGAAATATTATTTTGTTTATTGATCCAATAAGATTGAAATATATGAAACAGTTTTTTTGAATAATAAATGAGAAAACTCAATCCCCATTTTCAAGCGTTAAATGTTCTAGTATTTCTATAAATTTGGATTCTTTAATTGATTAAATACAACTAAAAATAAAATATATATGAACCAGTTTTTTTGAATGATATTTGTGGAAACTCAATCCCAATTTTTAAGCGTCAAACGCTATTGCGTTTCAATGAGGTCAAAAAGCTGTTCATCATTTTCTTTTGAACGTTGGGCATACCTAGGGTCCTGTTGTTGTTGCTGTTTTTTCTCTCTCTGAACTGCTGCATGCTTTGCTCATGTCTCTGTTGACTTTGCTCTCGCCATGCCTCGCAATGACACCGTACCACGTGACTCGAAAGCCGATGGCTGGGCATCACATGGTTGTTGTTAAATGGACATATTGCTATGTCTTTTTATAAGCAGAGTACAGGTGAATTGGCAACTTTATTTTTTTATTGATTTAATTCAACTTATCTGTGATGGGACCTCTGCTTGGTCTGTTGATCTTTTGATTGTTATTCATCATTCTTTGATATTTTGACTGTGATTTTTCTGGGTGGACCGTTTTATATGAATCTGAGACTGTTTAAGATCAATGGAGAGAGAATAGGATATGGTGTGATAACAAATAGAAAACGATGAGGTAGGAGGTTTGCCTTCAATATGAAGACAAAATGATTTCAATTTGAATAGATAAATAACCACATTAGGATGTGGTGGTTTTCAAATAAAAATTCAACGTCATATAAAGGATGTATCATCCCCAATAAAATAGATATTATTGAAGCATTGAGATTGAGGGTTGGTTTCTCGGAATTTGTGCAATACAATGGTCCTATGACTTCATTATTCTCCAATCCAAAAACATTGATACTAATTTCTAAATGAAACGCTTCAAATTTATCAATTCCCGTCATTTTCAGGGAAAACTCTAAATCATCAAATACTTATTTGATATTATTTCTTAGAACTATTGTATTTGCTTTGATATTCTCAATCTCATACGATGTTGTCCTTTCTGCATGAGTGTTTATAGAATATAAAGCAGAAATAACGGCGCATTAAAAACAAAATTCTCCATCATTTCTAATATTTATACAAGCTTCTTTATTCTGCACTATTTTTGGTAATCGCACATAATGACTACCTCCTTTCAAGGGTTCGTACTGATTTATAATAATTGACCTCTAAATGACTTATACCAATCAATGCCCAGCCACTATCTCTTTCTTGATATTCATCCATTTTTGTTTGTATTTTGGTCATCATTGTATGATAGTGTGAATGTATTCCATTTTCAACTTGTACCAGCATAATCTTTGTATTTGAACTCTCAATTGTTTGTTCTTTAGTTGCATCCGTTATTTTTAAATAGCTTGCAAATAGTTCAAAATTAAATTTAAATAATAAAATTCCAATAACTGTTGTATGAGTTCAGGTACAAGAGTTTCTTTGCATGATTTAAAAAAATCTTCAACATTCAAATCAGCAGTATCATTATTTTCATAAATTAACGTTTTAA
>JAZBGZ010001419.1:0-16310 GCA_037414795.1 Stenodera caucasica | reverse complement strand
GCCGACATTTCCTGAAGAAATTACAGAAGAACCAACAACAACATCAACAATAATAACAACAGAAGAAATTGGAGAAACTGAAACAATTGTTCCAACAACAACAGAGAGTAGTGTGAAGAAGTACGATGTAGAACCATGGGAGATGAAAGAAGTTAAAACAAGCACATCAACTGAAATATCACATGAAACTGAAATTTGTTTTAAAGGTCGTTGTGTAAAAACGAAAAATAGAAATAAAAAATTATAGATCATTACAATGATAATCAGGACCGGGTTGAGATCGTCTCTAAAAAGAATATTACGATGTGAGGCCTTCTGGAACGGAGCCCCATTTGCCCTGATAATAAATGTAAATAAATTTAATGAATGATGGATGGATGATTGCGTGATTGTTTGTTAACAATATTTTTTTATCAATTGATTAAGTAAGAAATTAGGTATTGTATTTATTATTATTTTCAATAAAATTGTGTTATTATTTTAAGAAATATCAATGACATCCGGTGAATTAATAAAGTAATAAATAAAATAGCATGTATTTTTACTGATTTCCTGTACGATAATCTCAAAATACAACAAGAACAATAGTTAATTGTGTAACGTAATTATTTGTATTGGAAAAAATCTCGTAATAAGAATAAGAAAAAAAAACGAATATCTGTAAATTAATGAATTTACACCTGTTGACATTGAAACAAAGGTATATATAAGTATAAAAAGAAGATACACAATATCATCAAAATATTGTAATTTCTACAAGCAAACAGTGAACAATAAAATTCGAATTAAAATGCAGTTGATGTATCTGTTGATTGTTGCTATTGTCTGTATTGTAAAATCAAATGCAAAAATAGATGAGTCGGTTCGTTAATTTTTCTTTAAAATCACAATTTCTACTATTGATTATTTCATTACTCAATTCTAGAAATTCACAGATGATATGAAAGAATATATGGAAACAATCCACAATACTTGTGTTACGACCACTGAAGTTGATGAAGGTAATTTTCCCTAACCCAGTAAAAATAACATCAAATCTAACTCAAACTTTATTTATTTGAATTTTCGCATTATAATAATTTATGATTTTAGGCGATATAAATAAAGCAAATGAGGGAGAATTCGATGATGATAATGAAAAATTCAAGGTAAATTTTGTTACAATCAATAGCCCCAATCATTTAAATATTATTCTAATTTGATTACATTTATTATTCCAGTGCTATACTAAATGTATTTTAACGGAATCTAAAGGTGTAAGTATCCGTTTTTGTTTTTTTTTTGTATTTTTTGAATTATTTTGTGTTTCAATTTAATTAATTAATAGATGGATGAAAATGGAGCCTTAGATTTCGAAGCAGTTTCTGAACATATACCTGAAGACTATAAAGAAGCTTTCAAAAATATGTTTGAAACTTGTTCCGATATTACAGGTAGAATTTCATGGTATTCTAGTTTATTTTTATTAATCATCAAATCAAATTTTAGACGATGATTCTTGTCAGAAAGCCTACAATATTTTCAAATGTTTCCATGAACACGATCCTGAGGTATTTTTGTTTTCTTTTTTGTTTTTTTCCTATTAAATATTAATTCAAATTTTTATGACAATTTCAGCATTTCTTCGTGCTCTAAAAATAAAAAACTGCGGTCGGCAATGATAATATAAATGAAAATTCTATGATTACTTATGACATTCCTAATAAATTGATTTAAGAGTTATCTCGTATTTTTATTTACTTTATATTAATCTTTTACTTGTAAATCATCTTATCTATTATAAACTAATCATTTGTTTGTTTGTTTTAAATAAACTAGATCGAGAGTTTGAACTTAGAAACCTTGTAAGTAAAATAACCGACAAAAATTAGTAAGAAATTAAGAAAATATTTTAATTTATAGTTTTAATGCTCACTAATCAAAAATCTATAGGATTTGTAAAAATTTGCACACCGCCTTTAATTCAAATCTACACCAAGAGGTGGCTACAAACACGATATAACCTACAATAAAACGTAAATAATTATTGGCTTCATTTTTGATCGAAGGTTGTCAGATTCAACATAAAAACAAAATGTCGTTAGAAAAAGTTGCCTTAGTAAATATTAAATAAAGTTATTAAAAACAATAAAAATAATCGTTAATTTCTTTAGGTAACTGGTAGTAATAAAGGCATCGGGTATGGTATTGTCAAAGGTCTTTGTGAAAAATTTGCCGGTATCGTTTATGTAACCGCCCGAGATGTGAAACGTGGTGAAGCTGCTGTTGAAAAACTAAAATCACTCGGTTTTAATCCGAAATTCCATCAACTTGATATAACTGACGACCAAAGTATCAATAAACTACGTGATTATATTAAAACTACATATGGTGGTTTAGATTTGTTAATCAATAATGCCGCTATTGCATTTAATGTAATTATATCAAAAATATTTATACTGATTTTGTTATATATAATAATTAATAATATAATTATTTTTATTAGATGGATGCACCTGAACCGATTGGAGTACAAGCTGAAGAAACTCTTCGTATCAACTATTTCGGAACATTAAAAGTCTGCGAAGCTATATTCCCAATTTTGCGTAATAATGCAAAAGTTGTGAATATATCCAGTTCAGCCGGTCATTTATCACGAATTCCATCACCAGAATTACGTACAAAAATCAAAGATCCGAATTTAACAATTCCTGAACTTAATAAGCTAATGCAACAATTCGTCAAGTAATTCAATTATTTAAAAAATATAATTAAAGTAATAATAATTCTTCTTATATTATATATAGAGACGCGAAAGATGGCAAAAACATAGAAAATGGTTGGGGAAATTCTACTTACGTTGTCTCCAAAGTTGGTTTAAGTGCATTAACATTAATACAACAACGAGAATTCGATAAGGAACAACCATCAAGGAATATTTCAATAAATTCCGTACATCCAGGCTATGTTGATACAGATATGACGAATCATAAAGGTGTATGGACGATTGAACAAGGTGCAAGTGCTCCTCTATGGTTGGCTTTGGAAGCTGATGTTAAAGGGAAATATGTTTGGTCGGATGCTAAGGTAGTTGAATGGGATTCTGAAAAAGCACCAACTACTACTTATTAAGTTACAAATTTATTCACAAACAAATACTTAAATTTGCGGTGGTGCCAAGGATTGATACAATTTTTTAACAGCCGTTTCAACAATTTGCTTAAAAATCTCGTCCTCTGGACAAGTGACTTCCTGCAATAATAACCACATTAATTCATAAAATCAATAAAATAAATAAAAAGAATAATTACAAGATCAGATAAATCAATGTCGGCCCTTTTATCATTAACGGTAACATATAATTTTTCACCTTTAAACATTTTCGGAACTGAATCTTCACCAAACATATCTTGCAACATTTCAATTAAACATTCCTAAAAAATATTTTTTTTTAACATAATTTTCTCTGTGGAGACAAGAAAAACCTTGAAATGCATCCGGTCAACTTTGACGCTTGTCGATAAATTTTTAATAGGGACATCAATTAGATCGGCTTGAAGAATTGCAGCAACTATTGCATCAGCATACATATCATTAACTGGATTAGCGACCCACTGAAAATTTTCAATAATTCTCAATTATTTCAAAATCAATTCAATTATTATGATTATACCTCTAATGTTACAATTTTATTATCAATTGTTATATCAATAGCACTGAAGGCGCGTATTTTCTTCTCGCCTTCTATCGGCTCCAATAACCCAGCAACTTGGGTGATTAAATGACGTAAAACACCCATATTTCCTGAATAGTGAATACTTTGTCTTTGCATTATTTGACTCATATTCATATCGGTGTATTCTAAAAAAAAATCGTATTTATTTTGTTTTCATTTAATACAAAAAGAAATACTTGATAGATCTTGTGGTGCTAAAAAATGATAATTGAAATTTCTTTTAACCAAAACACCTGATAGACTATTGCCTGGTTTTGGACGATCAATAGCTAATGATCCCATAACTTTTGCCGTCTTTTCACCTCTGAAATACAATTCAACACATTGTGTATTTCTTGGATTATGTAAATGTATTGTTGTATTTGGATCATCTTCATATTCACGTTGTAATGCTGCTTTTAAACGATTCATTTCATTTTGTTCACCATGTACTAATACAACATGTGGTGGTTTTAATATACGTATAAATTCACTTGTTTGTTGATAATCAGTATGTGCCGAAAATGATATATAATCAACGGACATTTTTAATGGTAATTTCTGTCCAACCATTGTTGTTATCTCTTCTGGTTCTGATAATATCGTTTTGGCTAATGTACCTTCAACACAATAACCAGCTATTATAACACCATTTTTTGCATCTGTACACCATGATTCGAATAATTCCCGTGATAGACCACTTTGCATCATTCCAGGTGATGCCATAACAACACACGGACCTACATCTTCGAAATGATCAATGCCCTAAAAAAAAAAAAAAAAAGATGAACAATAATTCAATTTATTATTTGCCCTTTAGGATATTTGATGATTCATGATTTATTTATAAATCCATCAAGTATTTTTATCTCCCCAATTCCAATGAATAACTGAGATTATTTCAATTGATTTTTTTAATATCGTTAGAATTCCATAGAAACAATAGAATAAAAAAGTGAGGTTAAGAACTAATATCGCAGTAAGTTCAATTTTTATCAGCTTTTTTACACAATAATTGTTAATGAAAATTAACAATTAAATATATTTTCAGATGGCTGAAGGCTTAAAAGCGCGTTTTATTGAATTTTTGGAAAATAATCGTGGTTTAGTTGTTTTAATATTTTGTCTACCGGCTAGTTTTCTATTCAATTTATTTTTAAACATAAACTCGATTTATCGTTTATTATTTACCGATCCACAAAATCATAATATACGCATAAAACATATTCAAAAACAATTACAAAAATGGAATAAAATACCAAAAGAAGAACGTAAATTACTTTGTACATCACGTCCAAATTGGTTGAGCCTATCAACGACATTTTTCCAAAAAGATCAACACCATCAAATTAAAATTGATTTATACAATATTTTGGAATTAGATGAAATCAATCAAATTGTTTATGTTGAACCGATGGTAACAGTTGGTGAAATAACAAATTATTTAATACCAAAAGGTTATACATTAGCTGTAACATTAGAAATAGCTGATGCTACATTAGGTGGATTAGCATTAGGGACTGGTATGACAACACATTCACATAAAGTTGGTCTTTACCAAGAAACAATAACTGAATATGAAATTATATTACATGATGGTAGTCTAGTTAAGGCTAGCGAAAATGAGAATATTGATTTATTTCGAACATTACCTTGGTCGCATGGTAGTTTAGGATTTTTAGTTGGTTTAAAATTGAAATTGATCAAAATTAAACCTTACATTAAACTGAATTATATCCCAATTGAAGGACAGAAGAATTATTGTGACATGATACGTTTATTATCAGGTGATAACGGTAGTGATTATCCAGTCTCTGATTATATTGAAGCTACAATATTTAGTCATGATAAAGCGGTTTTGATGACTGGTGATTTCTCTAATTACGATCCACAATTACCAATAAATCATCTAGCAAGATGGCATAAACCATGGTTTTATAAATATGTTGAAAGTTTTTTAATTAAAGGAAAACATACTGAATTGATACCAATTAAAGATTATTTATTGAGACATAATCGTTCAATATTTTGGGTTGTTGAATCAATGTTACCATTTGGTAATAATCAGATATTTCGTTTATTTTTCGGTTGGTTATTACCACCGAAACCGGCATTTTTAAAATTTACCACAACACCAAAAATACGTAATTATACATTTACACGACAAATATTCCAAGATATTGTTTTACCAATACGTAAATTAGAAGATCAAATTGATTTAGCTGAGAAATTATTTGATACATTTCCTTTATTGGTTTATCCATGTAAAATTTACAATCATGGACCATTGTCAGGACAATTAAAACAACCAAATTTGGATAATTTAGTTGATGGTACGAATTATGCTATTTATAATGATTTAGGTATTTATGGTGTGCCTGGTTATGTTAAACGTAAAGAAAAATATAATCCGGTCACAGCAATGAGAGCTATGGAGAAATTTACGAGAGATATTGGAGGTTTTTCATTTTTATATGCTGATATTTTTATGACACGTCAAGAATTTGAAGATATGTTCGATTTGAGCCTATATGAGATCGTTAGAAAGAAATATGGAGCTGATGGTTGTTTCCCGCATCTTTACGATAAAATCAAGCCGGAAATCAACGTTTTTGAAATTGGAGAACAAAATGAAATTAAATAATTTGTAAAATTCTTGCTTTTTTGCTTAAAATCTAAATAAATATTCGCATTTGCACTTACTTTTAAATTTGAAATGTGTTTGAAAACAAACGGATTATTAATAGCAATTTGTCGACGAATTTTATCATTCATTGCATTAACATAAGTTTGATATACGGCCATACATTTTTTAGCTAATGATGATGCGTAATAAATTGGTATATCATGTAAATCTGGATGTTGACTCCAATATTCATCTAAGATCAATAATAATTCTTGAGCTCGACCCAATGCAAATACAGGAATCAAACAACGTCCACCTCGATTTACAATATCATGAACTAAATTTGTAAATCGACTCTCTCGTTCTTCTCTTTTCTCATGAATATGAGTACCATAAGTCGATTCCTATCAAATTTACTGATTAATAATTTGAAATAATAATAATAATAATAACGGGAAATTACAGTAATTAAAACGTCAGGATGTACAGTTGGAATTTCAGCTGCCATTAAATGTCGATCTTCTTGTCTTGAAAAATCACCAGTATATAAAATTTTCACACCGGCAATTTCAATCATAAACATAGCAGCACCTAATACGTGTCCAGCATTATATGCCCAAAATTTAATACCTAATACATCTTTTTCTTCATGAAAATTTATAGTTTCAATTTTATCCATACTAGCTTCTAAATCTGCTTCTGTATATAACATTTGTTCAGTTGCTATATTACTAACTTTTATATAATCAGATAATAGCCAACGATATATAGCTTTTGTTGCGTGTGTCATAAAACAACGTCCTTTAAAACTTGTTTTTTGTAAAAACCATGGTAGAGCTCCACAATGGTCTAAATGGAAACTGAAAAAAAATTCATAAAATTCATAATTTTGAATAATTAAGGGCTTAGATAAATTACTGTGATATCAATAATAAATCAATCTCATCTGCTTCAATTAAATCCACAAACGGTAAAGCATCCATTCCTGTTAGTCCCGGATGGATTCCACAATCGAGCTAAAATATTTATTTGTTCAATACAAAAATCTGAATTTCTAAAGAAATTTCAAATTACTACCATGATTTTTTTGCCCTTAAATTCAATCATAATGCAAGAACGACCTACTTCCTGACCAGCACCTCTAAAAACGGAACTTTTAGATTAGTTTATGAATAATATTGAAAATTCTCTTACAATGGCCTAATTATTAATTGATCACTCTCTTCGGCGGGTACCTGCGATTCGGGCTTCCGTTTCACCGACATTTTTATTTATTTATTCTTGAAATTCGCTTTAATTTATAATTTATACAGCACATAAACAAAATTCAATCATAACCTAAGATTCCATGGATATGTTCGACCAAGCTCGTTAATCAGGCTGCTATTTTTGTATTACTCGAGCAACTGCGCGAGTCATTATTCGAACAGATGCTCAAATTGCCTAAAATATTAATAATACTTTTTTTTAAATAGCCCACAACCTACTTCAAGTTAGAATTGTGTCTTCTTCACTATATAATTTATTAATTCCAAAGTCTCAATTCTCGTTTCTTACTTTTCAAGATATGTTTATTCTCTTCGACCATTGCTCGAGTAGATTTTCTCACAATCGCTCAAACATTCGTTCGATTGGTTTGACACAATCTAACCTAAAAAAGTTGTCGCATGTTTGATTTCGAACGAGAAAATTTTAATTTTGAATTAATATTAAAATGCCACTTCAATTAGAGTGTATAAAAGACCTTATTTCATCAACACGAGAAGATTCATTAACATCAATATTGAGTATTTTACAATATAACCTACAAAATGATAGTGGTGAAAAGATTATAATTTCTACAATAAATCAATTATTAAATAATGGAAAAACACGTGTGAAAGGTTTACAGCTAATCAGCAGTTTAGTAAATCAATGTTCTCTTAGTGTATTATCTGAAAATGCAACAAATTGGATCAGTTATTGTATTGTAAACAATCAACAAGATCGTACGAAAGAAATAAAACTAGAAACAATAAGTGAGTTGTTTTTTTTGTTGATCACGAAAAATATTTGAATTAATCTTATTAAAATTTTCAGCAAAAATTCTACAAGTGACTGAAAATGTGGAAAATTTCAACAAAAAATTAATATCAGATCATTTATTGGATTTATTGAAAATGTGTCTGAATTCAACAAATTTAGAAGCTGGAGCCGTTTTGAGTTGTTTAGAACAATGCATGCAACGCTATCCAACATGGTTTGGTAACCATAAACAGAAAATCGAACCATTTTTATTAAAAATGTTGGATGAATCAAATGAGAATATAACAAAACAAACAGCTTCATGTTTGTTCTTTCTCCAACAAGTTTGTAAAGCATATAATTGACTAACAATAAAATAAAAATATAAAAATTTTCTAGAGTGGTGGAGCTGGAATTGAAGGTATCAACTACACAAATAATTTCCTTACACAAATCAATAAATTGTGCGCAACTATTCACATATTATTTGATATATTATTCGACAGTATTAACGAAATCAAAGAATATGATAAAATCAATTGTGAAACAATCAAATTTAATCCACCACCAATTGATTATAATAGTGGACAAATTTTAGAATTAACCACACAACGATTAATCAACTGTTTAGTTTGCTTAAACATAATGTTAAAGTAAATCAGTTTTTATTGTATCATCTTATGAATAACTTGATGATTTAATTTTAGGAAGAAATATCCAGCACCTAAACAATTAATTCCAAAATATTTAGTCGATGTTATTAATAGGGGATTAACACCGCATGTTTGTTTAGATCAACCAGATTTATCAATTGAAACGAATACGTTAGGATTTTGTTTGAATAAAATTCAAATCCAGTTATTGAAAATGTTTCGAATTTTGAATGTTGGGTAATTATTATCATTTAACAGTTATAAATTTTGTGTTAATTTCTATAATATTTAGATTTTTATCAAGCTTACTGCCATTTTCTCATGTCTTGACAAAACTATTGGTAAACGTTTTGAAACGGGCCGAAACATGTGAATGTTATACTCAAGATTTGTAAGTTTTCAATTTGAAAAATTTGAAATTTGTTATGACTGATTATTGTTTTAAGATTATATCGAAAAATTTGCCACCAAACAACAAACGATTGGATTTCTTTGACTAATTGTAATGAGAAACATTTTAAAAACCTTTTGCCAGTTTTGATGAAAAATTGTTTCCCAGCAAAACAAAATGTTGTTCTCAACATTTCTAAGAAGCAAAAATCTAGTAAAGGACGAGATAAAACTAGCAATAATGATATCACAAATATTGCTAATAAGTAAGATTTTTCTATTTTTTATTAATTCAGTAATTTGAGTGACTTTATTATAGAAAATTGAGTAAATTTGAAGAATTAATTCAAGAAAATCATTGTCTGAATTCGCTAAAAACTTTAGAGAATTTCATAAAAATTATAACAAATCACAAACTATTAGAGGTATTTTCTCAAAAAAATTCCAATTACTTTGTAATAATTTAGTATTTTTTTCTAGGAAATTCTTGGTTTAGTTGTGAGAACTTTGTGCAATATTAGAACAAATCGATCATCACCGCCATATTATCAAAATGATAAATCTCAAATTGGTTTATATCGAATTTTAATTGCTATTTTGAAAATTAATCAACCAAAATTATCAATTTCTCTACATCTGCTCATAGAATTATTCAATTTTAATTTAAATAATTTGAATCGTGAATTATCATTAATTTGTCATCAAGGTTTATCACTGTTAGAGAAAATCAGTCATCCAATTTGTCCATCTTTAGAAATCCCTGAAATTGTTGACAACAGTAATGATCACGAATCTAATGAAGCAAAAATTAAAATTTTAAGTAATATTGTAATACATCCAAGTAATGATTTGGAAGAAATCGAAAATCATGTAGATGAAAATTTGACAAAAATTGATGATTCTATCGTTGAAACGACAGAGCAAGTTATTGAGAATGGAGATGAAGATGAAGAAGAACAAGAAGAATCATCTTCTGGAATAAAAGTAGAGGAAACTGTCGATAATGAAGATAAAGTGGAGGAAATTGAAGCACCGCCAGTTAAACGTCGAAAAGACGAAAACTCTGTCGAATTAGATGAAATGTTTGATTCATTTCAAGATATTATTCAATAATAATTTTATTTAATTTTTAATAAAAAAAAATTAAAATCAATCAGTTTCTGTTTCATCAATGAGATTCTCCTCAGCCATCGATTGTTGGTTTTTCTCTTCTTCCATCTCTTGTTTCAACTGTTCCAATTCTTCTTTTGTAGTGCGTTTGAAGAAACCAGCCTAAAATCGAAAATTTAATAAATTTTTAATAATTCTCTCAATAAGGACTCACTTTAATTAAGCCTAATATCAAGAATAATAGTAGAAGAAAGCCTGCTATCACTGATACAATAATAATCCAAGTTTCTATTGTTGGTTCAATAATATCACCAATAAAAATACTTGTGATTGTTGTGGAATCGGGACGATAACCGCTTTGAATAAAATTATTTGGTCGTAGAATTGTAACAGACGCTTCAGTTACATAAAGAACAATATCTCTTTTATCCATAAATTCTAAAATTTGTTATTTTTCAGATTAAAGTCTTTCAATTGTGATTGATTTACCTTTAATTGTGTTACTATTGAACTGCATTCTAATATCAATAATTCCAATGCTTTGTTGCGATACAATTGGGCCACCATTACAGATAATTTCCGAACAAACAACTGTAGCTGTACTACAATTGATAAAAACAGTACGATTTTCACTAAATTCATTATCGTGAATTATCAGTTTTTCATATCTTTTCGTCGAATTGTGGAAAATTTCTTCAACTTGCCGGATTGTCCGTACCGATTCTTTTACATTATTACCACTAGTTTCATCAATGATATTATCATCATTATTATTTTTGGTTTCAACAATATAACCAAAGTTACTTTTACAAATAATCGGTTGGCCAGCTATGAATCCAATCGGTGGATATAATTTGAGGAATTCGATAGTTTTATTATTGCCATCGGTTAGAATTGAATGCGGAATTTTAATTTTAATTAAAATCTCATCAATTGGACTTATTCCGAATTTCTGTATTTGATAAGTTTGTGTAAAGTTCGATTCTCCCTTAGTTGAATTACCAATTGAATAACTTTGTTGATCTGATTTACCACTAATTGCTATATCAGCTTGCCGTTTCAAATTCAAAACAACAGTTTTTATTTTTTCATTACTATTAATACTAGTTGTCGATATTATCGTTGTTATATTCAAAGAATCCTCATATTTACCACTATTCAAATTATTCATATCTAATACTAGAGTAATAGTTTTATCTTTATTTTCATATAAGGGATTGTCAATCGAACATAAAACACTTGTTATATTCTTTTCAATACAGAATGTCGGTATTTGTTGGAAATTGAGAGCTATAGGTAAATTGACCAGAATTTCTGTTAAATAAGCATGTTCGCCACGATTTTTCACTTGAATTTCCAATAAAGTACTCGTACTGGAGCCCAAAATAAACGTATTCTCATCTCTAAAATTTGAATTAATTCAAAATTATTGGAAACCAACAAATAATTGAAATATACTTGAGTTGTGGAAATCTTGGCTCAAATTCTAATTGTGTATTGCAAATATTATCACTACCACAACCTAAAGCGAACGGTATCGATAAAGTTTCAGTTTGACTAGATTGATATTTATCATAAATTGGACATCTTAAACAAAATCGATCGATACCATCGATTTTATTTGTGATTATAATCGGTTGTTTGGGTTCTGGTTTTGTTATTAATTTTGTTGATAAAGATATTGTAATTGGTGAGATCCTATTTAAAATTTTTGACTGAAAATTTAGAAAAATTACTCCTGTAAAATTTATTTTCGAAAATACTCACTTGTAAAGTTACATCAATATTATCACATATTTGGAATGTTTTTATTAGATGAATAGTTCTATTATATTCATTATTTTTGATAGTAGCACGTCCTAATTGTTCATCAACAGTTAGAATTCTTTCGATATCTAAAACATCTTCAGATTTATGATAACTTGAACGTATACAAACTTGTATCTGAAATGAATTATCCATAATATCTAAACGATTTTTCTGTGTTATTATTGAATGATAAATGATAACAGTTGGTGATGTTCGTAATATGACAGCATGACCTGATTTGTAAGCACCAATAGCAACATCTACAAATTATAAAATATAAAATTTAATTCGTTTCAAACCTTTTGTAAATTGAGGTTATGTTACAAATATTAAAGTTATAAATAATTAGAATTCAATAATTTTGCACTTTACTAAACTTATTTGGCTTTGAAAATTAGAACTTTTGATAAATTTGTTACATAATTGTGGGAATAATGTACTAATTTTTGTTGAAAATCTTGCAACATAACCTCATTATTGACAACAAAACAAATGAGATTGGGAATTCATTAAAGGATTTTTTTTTTTTTTTTGGATGATAAACTTCAAATAATTACCAGGATAATCATTCAGATCAATATCAGTAGTTCTAGAGATACTGATGCCGAATCCATGAATTTCTGGCAATATTTCTCTTCCTACAATTCGTTGAGTTTCAACAATATCTAGTCCCCGTTTTGTACCACGATAGATATAAACAACACCACCCAAATCGTCTTCAAACGGTGCAGCAACGGCTATATCTCCATAACCATCATTATTTAAATCGCCTAAATATTGTAACGTAGTACCGAATTGTCCACCAATTGTTTTCCCAATAATAACACTACCATATTCCGGTATTTGTAAACGTCCTGTTGAACTACCTAAATAAACATAAATTTTCCCTTCATTGTATTTCTTTGAATTATAATAAGGTGCACCAACAATTAAATCATCTAAACCATCATTATTAATATCGCCACTAGTCAATGAACTACCGAAATATTCACCGAATTGTTGGCCCTGTTTCGATTCGCTTACATTCATTGCATTATCGGTACTTTTATAAAATTTATGTATTAAAATTTGTCCTTTATAATTTTGAGATTTCGGTGCCCCACTAACATAAAATAATTCATGATGATTGTAGAATTTTCCAGATGTTACTGCATATCCCAATAGTGAAAATGATAAAACTTGTGTTGTTAAACGGCCACTCGCCACATTTAAATTTGTAAATTCACGAAAATCAGATTGGCGAATTTGTCGATGATATTGCGGTAATTGTAATTTACTCGCGATTGGAAAGTCTTCATCTGAATCAGTGTAAAGTAATGAAGTGCCATGCCAATTAAAAACGCCAGGTGCCCCGATCAGTAACTCTTTCTCATCCTGAAATATTTTGAAAAAAATTACTATCATAGATTATTTTTAGTCAATTTTAGTGATTTACTTCGGGCATATTGATAGAGAATCCGGCCTGTCCTTGACCATAATCGTAAACAGCACCTCTCGATCCTCTCGGTGAATATACGTAGTGAGCTTGAAAACAATCAAATGAGTTTTGGTCAAATAAACAATTAAACATATGTACTTACAGTTCTGTAATAGTGGTATCAGTTTTATTGATTCAGTCTCATTAATATGCGACCAGTAACAAGAGCCAAGGACTCTGTAATCATTTTGTGATTTTAAATGATTCACCCAACGATAACCGCAAGTCTTTCATAGAAAATTCGAGGAAATTTAAAAAATTGCCAGGGAAATTATTGAGAAAAACTTACAACAATTCGTCCAAATTTATAATTGATATCCATTGCACCTCCAATCCAGGCATAATCGAGCTTATTGAAAGAACTACCCCCAGGAATTATTTGTGGTTTTTCTGAAACAAATCAAAATTGCAGTTAATTAAGTTGAGGAGTTTATACATATTGAAACTTACCAAGATCTAAGTCGATTAAATTGCAAACTTCACCGATATTACACCGAAAAATAACACCAGGATTCTTGTAATTGACCCGGAAGCTGCTGCCTCTAGGCGCCCCAATTTGAATCCTAAACACGTTTTTTTATTCAAAAAAATTCTATTTATTCCCGTGAAAAATTTTAACTTACCAAGGAGTGTCGGTTTTGCTTCCAGGATATAAAATTAATGTATATCCGAAATAGCTCGTTAAATTCGTTTCGATTTTATTAAATTTATATGGATCAACATAAACTATAGGAAATGTTAAATCTAAGTTATAGCACCAAATATTTTGTAGAAACACGAAAATTAAATAGTAATAATTATGCATTATTGTTAACTGAAGTAGTCAATTCAAAAGACAAATGAAAAATATAAATGGAGAAACACACAATTTCCTGTTGTTTGGTAAGGATTTTTTTATTATTAATTTATAAACAGGAAAGCTGACTTATCTTCGATAGAGAAGGGGAACTTACCTTATTCATAAATCAAACACATCAATATTTGTACAATTGTATATAATCATCATTATTTTCAGAAAAAAAAAAAACAAACTCAATAATGATAATAATACGAAATCAATTAAAATTAACTCACAATTAGGGCTAGTTGTTCATCCAATCTTTGCATGAATAGAGAAAGAATTCTCTAAATTGAGAGAGCCTTAAGACGAACAACCGGGCATTCGTGAAATCTACGTATAACTAGCGATATTTCTCAAACATTACTTTGTTTTTGTAATTTACGGATATAATTAAAAAATTAAAATAGTAATAATTATAATAATAATCCGAAACATGCAATTTATTATTTGTTTAAATCAAAATCAGTCTACTACTAGAATTTAAAAATAAAAAAAGAACAATATCTTATGATAATATGTATAAAAAGCCCTTTCTCGACATATTCTTACGTTTAGTTGGTATTCTATAATAAAATCTCAATCTTTATCTAAATTTTTATGGATTCTGTTGGTATTTCCAAATCAAATCTTAATCTACGTCTAGATGTCTATGCTTTTTATTTTATCTATTGATAAATATAATAGAGCTCAATTTGAACATGAAGATTTATCAAAATCCATCAAAAAATAATATTAGAGATTATTTTACACAATACCTGTGGTGAGAGAATTTCCTTAAATGTTCCAACCGGTGATTCAATTTTTATCACAAAGTTATCACAGTTTTCCGTTGAAACATTTCCGTTTTCTTTACCAATATATTAAATTTAAAAAAGGGCTTTTTTTCATTAAAACATTTTACAAGTAAAATAAAAAATTATTGATTTTTCATTTTATCGAAAAATTATGAAACATTTCTTCAATTCGAATCTGAGTCGGCACCAGCAATTTGTTTTCTAATATTCATTCTAGCTTTATTGATACGTTTTTTGAATTTTTCATAATTTATTCCATCATCTGAACTATGATCATTATTATTATTATATAAATCATTATGAGAACACTCTTGGTAGTTGTTATTATAATGATTTCGTTTATTATTACTATTATTACTATTATTATTATTATCATTATTATTATTAATATTATTATTATTATTAAATGGATATGGGCTGGTACTAGAACATGGTCCACTTGTGCCACAACCACTATCTGATGCACTAATTGTACGTCGTTTTTTTATTGGTGTACAATAATCAAATTCATAATCACTATCACTCTCTGTATCACCGTAATGATTATCATTATTATTATTATTATTATTATTATTATTACTATTGTTATTATTATGTTGAAGATTATTATTATTATGATTATTATTATTATTATTGTTAGTATGGTGGCGTCGTATACGGCGTTTATTACTTGATGTTGATGCTGAATTACCTTCATTATTATAATTATTATTATTATTAATTGTTGTCAATGAGGAAGCACGATTGTAATCATTTCTTAATGTAACAACATTACCATTTGAACTGGTCATTTCTAATACATTTATATACATATCATGTGTACCATTTAATGGTGTTGGTAAAATATTTACAAAATTATTCTCATCTTCATCATCATTACTATTATTTTCTAAGCAATTATTATTATTATTA
>JAZBGZ010001417.1:6233-17231 GCA_037414795.1 Stenodera caucasica | reverse complement strand
TTAATTCAAATTGCAAAATATTCAAAAGCTAACTCAGATTCTCATGTTCGTATAATAATTTCGTATTCAATTGAATTATTGAAAATGTTATGCAAAAACAAAAGTCTGAGTTATCTGAATTTGAACTATTTTGTCCGATGATTCTACTTCGGCTCACGCGCCCGCTTGCTTTTAGGCTTGCTAACCACATTGCTTGTTAGCCAACTAGCCGTGTTTGAATGTACGTTGGGTTTGTGTAGGTGTATTTGTGTAAGTGTATTTGTAAGGCTTGTCACTAACTTCCTTTCTCGCTAGACCAGACCAGGGCTCGCTCGCTTGCTAGCTTACTAGTAGTTATTTCAAATTGCAAAATAACCAAAAGCTAACACAGATTCTCATGTTCGTATAGTAATTTCGTATTCACCTAGCACTAGCACTTAATTAATAAACACTGATTGTCCGCATTAAAATTTTCGATGTTGACCCGTCAATGTCTCGGAACAAACTGATTGTTGAAACATGCAACAGAAAAGAAAGAAAAATCTTTATATAACTTTAGATTCCGGTTTATCGGATAAGAAAACATTAGAACAACCACGCCCCTAACTATTATATAAATCTCAAGATATGAAATGGAATATTTTCCAAAAATAATCAATTGAAAAATTAAAATATATTTTATGACAATTGTTGAAATATTTCATTATTATTCCCAATTAATTAGTGCTAGCCTTAATTAATTTGAATACGACTCTGGTGGGCTGACTATGCCGTATAAAATAACTACTGTACTAAATAACTACTCGTCATTTAATAATAATAAAATTAAAGGCAACTAGAATGCTGGCCGATCTAGGGACTTTGTAATCTTGCTTAGTAACTTCTATCTGTCATTATTATCGAATTTTATAGAAATTACTTTTTTTATTAACAAATTTCTAGTGAGTTCCCATCAGTTTCCTTAAAAAAAAAAAAACAATTCACACCAAAATAAAAGACAATAAAATCATGTCCAGGTAAATATTTTATTCATCACCGAATTGATGTTCGACAAGCATCACACCACCCTTTTTACACGATTTTAATGGGAGCTAATTTTTATTTTTTAGAGTAAGTGGATAAAGTGGATTGTTTTTTGAAAGTAAATCGACGATATAACAATAAAAATAGGTAGACGTAAACGTAAATATAGTACAAGGGCAACAATGACACGACCACCTAATGAACAAACACCAACAGTAAAATTAGTAGTTGTTGGTGATGGTGGTGTTGGTAAAAGTGCTATAACTATACAATTTTTCCAAAGATTATTTGTTACTGATTATGATCCAACTATTGAAGATAGTTATTTACAACACGTCGAAGTTGATGGTCAATGTTGCATTTTAGACGGTAAATCCAATTTAAAAAATAATTATTTGAATACCTATTAGGCACTGATACCTTTAAAGTCCTCATCTTTTTCATTGATCGATCCTGAAAATTTGTGAAATCATTCGTAGCACGAAATCCTCGTATTGATTTGATAAGTTACTGAATATTATAGTTACATATTATCAATTTGCTGATTAGGATTTTGAAGGGATTGGGATTTGATATTTTTCAATTATGTTGTAGTTCTTGATACAGCAGGCCAAGAGGAATTTAGTGCAATGCGTGAACAATATATGCGTAAAGGTGATGGATTTCTATTAGTTTATTCTGTAACTGATAAAAATAGCTACGAAAATATAATTAATTTCCATACACAAATTTTACGTGTCAAAGATCGTGATACTTATCCAATGTTATTGGTTGCGAATAAAGTTGATTTAGTACATTTGAGAAAAATAACAGAAGAACAAGGTAGAGAATTGGCACATAAATTAGGTATACCATATATTGAAACTAGTGCTAAAGATCCACCAGTCAATATCGATGCCACATTTCATGAGGTAATCAATTAAACATCACAAAAATACTAATAACTATTATTTTTATTATAAAATAATAATAGGTAGTTCGTATTATACGTAATCAACCACAACCTGATAATGAAAAATCCAAAAAGAAGAAATTCGCCAAACTTGGGAAATGTACTATTATTTAAATTGCTTTAAATTTAACCAAAATAACATAAACCAAAATGTTAACTAGCCTAATAGCTTTAAAAATCAAGTGTTCAATGTTATATGTATTATTGATATTGTTTGATTATTGGAACTTATTTAAAATATTTGGGATAATGCCAAAGTTAATTTTTTGAAATTCAATTGGATAAGGACCAAAATTGCTCAATTGTTGGTTCTTTAGTTTCAAAAAGGCACTAATTTTTTTATGAATTTGTTTTGAAAAAAAATAAGACAATATTGTGATATTTTGTAAACTTTTGAAAATTGAAACAAACAGAAAAATTTTAATCAAGAAGGAATTGTTAGATTTGTTAATATTTATGGATTATTTAGATTTTTTTATCTGTATAAATCTGTGATTTGTGAATTTTTGATTAACGCACAATTTTCTGTTTAATTCCATTAGAGAAGTTAGTTTGGAAATTGGAAAGACATTTTATTGTATCAAATATTGCTTCAATTGGTTTTTTAGTTTCCATGTTGAAAATGATTATAACTGAATGGTTAATGTTGGTGATTTTAGAAAAATTAGGCATTTTCATTTAGTAATTTTTATACTTGTCTATTTTTTAACGAACAACAAAATGTAACCGTGCATGTATTTTAAAATAAATTAGATTTATTTGGAGGAATTCAATTTCCATTTCCTATTTACAAATATAATTGAATGTAAAATTAAAAAAAAAAATTCAATTAATACTTTGTTGTCAAGCCAACGATATTATTCTATGTGCGCATCTGATGCTGATTTTTTAACTGGTGCTCAATGTTACGTACGAGATGGGGAAGTTTTCGTATTAAAACGTACGAGTAGGGGTTGGGAAAAGTGGGATCAATATTGACGGTGGTGGTGGTGATGGTGGTGGCGGCAGCCGCCGCTACAGCTTTTCCTTGTTGTGTTATTGTTGGCGGCATTAAAGCGAACGCTTGCGCGAGTATTTATTAATATTTAAAAAAAAAGTTAAATACTGTGGTTGCCATGTGTTTAAGATGTAATTAGTTTTGTTTCCCAAAAAATCTAACATAGTGATTGTCGATTTGGGGTAGTTTGAGTTAACGAAATGAGGGTAATTTCTGATGATAATTTATAGATGCTTCTCTTATAGTACAGGTGAGCTATTATTGTTGTTGTGAATTTTTTTTTGTATTATTTATGCATGATTTCTGGACGATTATCATCCTCAATGGATTTATAGCGACTTGTTGGTTTTTATCGATAATTCACAAAGCTGCCTTTTGGGAATTAAATGTCACGAGACTAACGTGCGGAAATTGAATGCTCGACTTAATTTCATTGCGGTTGTAATTTTCATGGTAAATTTCCTATAAAAGCTCAAGAAAATTGCCGGGTTGAAGATAACCATGTAATGCAACTTGAGCTTGAAATACTCGAAGAAATCATCTTTATATAATTATAATTTATAATTTTATAATTTTAATGTGGTTGTCATTATTGAATTGACTTATTTTTATAGATTAGTCGACGACAAGTGAGATTTGTTAGATAATTGTTGTGGACAAAAAAGAGTAAGCGTCGAGATGTGGAGCGCCGTGGCGCCCGCCGATATTGATAGTCCGGCGCCGTCAGCCCGCTCAAAGCACAGTGCCACTTTAATTGGTGAATACATATATCTATTTGGTGGACGTAATGGAAATTTGCCCATGAAAGATTTCTGGAAATATAATCTAGGTCAGTATTTTCAATTCATTGATTTTTTTCCCAACAAAAGATTATGAATGAATGAATTCTACAATTTAGTCCTTTTTAAATACAAAACAAAGGGATGAAATCGTTTAACTTCCTTGTTTCTTTCCTGTATTCTTCTAGTGTTAATCCACATAAATCACTCAATAAGACACAACATATGTAAGTGTTGATAGAGAATGGAACGGTGATTCCCACTTAAATTACGTCGAAATGTGAGGGTTGGTAGAGAGCTATAATGATGATGATATTGGTGGGTGTTTATGTCGTCGAGCATATGTAGGGTGGAATAATTGAATGATACAAGCAAAATCGAAAAATTATGATCGAAGGGTAGAACAAAATTATAACAATTTCATTAAATTGACTTAATTAAAATCAGAGATTAAATTACGACTGTACGTATTTTTTGAGAAAAAATTCATAGTTGCTTAATGATAGGGTTGATTTAGAGGCGTAGGAATTTTGTAGAGGGTGATTGATTGGGGTTGATTTAGAAATCCACAAATTATTCAGAGGGAGTGTATAAATTGACACTTCTATAAATCGACCATTACTTTAATGATAATATACAAATTTAAAATTGTAAATCGCAATCTATAAAAATTTTCTTTCTATATTCTATATTAGATAACTTTCTTGGATCTTTTCTTGAAAATTTTAAATTTTCATCTTAATAAATTACGAGACAAATTCTTCACATTTGTCAAATAGTTTTTCAGCAGATTGGTTGTAATCAAAATGAGCATGAAGATCAGGATTGTGATTTCCATCGAATACAGCCTTGCTTTTATGTGAAGGTTGGGGTGATATCCCAGTTATACTGAAGGGTCTTAAATATTCAAGAACCTCTATAGTCCATTTACTATTCTCCCTCCAAATTATCCCTATTGAAAGTCTACAATTCCTCATCGACTATTAATTAAAATTGAAAATCTCTCAATTATGACAAAAATCAATTCATTTTTTTTATTACTTTGGTTATTTTCAGTCAACTGTAAATGGCAACAATTGAAACCATCCGGTGATAAGCTCCCATCTTTACAAGAACATTCAGCAGTCGCTTATAAAGATAATCTTTATATATTTGGTGGTGAAGTTGGCTTTTCAGCTGGTACAGAAACACCATTATGGAATTATGATATAAAAAATAATAGTTGGCGTAAAATTAAACCGAAAAAAGGTTCAATATAATTTCAACAAGTTTTCCACGACTTAATAAAATGTTAATTTTTAGGAGTTACAACCCCGAAAGGTCGTCGTGGCCATTCAGCTCTAATCCATCGTGGTACAATGTTAATATACGGCGGTTATCAAGATTTGCGGGGCTCTTGTAGTGAATTGTGGGCCTTCCATTTCGGTTAGTACCAATTTTTTTTTGTCTCAAATTACATTTAAATCTGTGATTTTTTAGAAAGTGAATCATGGCATTTGTTATCGAACTTGCCAAAAGCTGGTAATAATGATAATTTTCCACCACCTCGTCATAAACATTCCGCAATTATTCATGATGATTGTATGTGGATTTATGGTGGTATGACTGATTTATTGGAGCGTTCCGATATGTGGAAATTCGATTTGATGACAAAAACATGGACGAATATCAAAACAAAATTGAATCCTGGCTCATTACATAGTCACGCTGTTTGTAAATTACCATCGTCAATGGTGATATTTGGTGGTGAACGTAATGGACATCCATTAAATGAATTATGGAAATTTCATTTTAGTTTAGAAACATGGGAGAAAATTATAATATCAGGTACAAAACCACAACCGCGTAGTGAAAGTATAGCATTTACAGTATCTGAATTTATACTAAATGATACAAATTCAGAAAATCGTACGATTCGTGTACGATCAAGAACGTGTACATCAGCTGATCGCGGCAATCGACATTCCTCTTATCTTCCAAACAATCGAGTTGCGCCATGTGAACAAACTTATATTTTTAAACCATCAAAACAAAATTATATTGATGGTAGTGATACAATTGCACAACAATATTCGGAAAATTACAATAAAGCTTCCAGAAGTTTTCTACAAGAAATAACGAAATTATCGCGTTTAAACAACAAATGCAATTATACAGTTTTGAGTGGTTGTAATACGGATAGTACTGAAAGTTTATTAAAACAACATAGTAGTCCACATAATAATGATAATGCCGAAATTCTTGATTTTACATTAGATTGTGACAATAAAACACCAACACGTATGATTAAATCACGATCAGCTTATGTTATCAAGAAAAAATCACCAGTTGATGATAATAATATAATTAAAGAAAAGAAAAAAGTCGAATTCGAGAATTTTACAAATGAAAAAAAGAAAATAACAAGAGATCCAATATCTGTGCCAAATTTTACAACATTAACTTTACCAACACCTGTATTAACACCAGTCGAAGCAGCTAAATTAGTCTATTTAGATACTGATGATGAAAATGATTTAATCAATGATAATAATCAACAATCATTACAATTAACTCATGTTAAACGTGGCGAAAGTTATAGTTCCCATTTAGCCTACGCTGATAATCCACTATATCAACATATGATCAATCAAAACACTGTAAAATTAGAGAATGATCTTCCTGAAAAGTACGAAGAGAATGTTTCATCAACTTCTGATTATTGTAGTATTGAAACAATGAATCGTTTATCATCAGCTAGTAATTATAGCGTTAAAACTAATACACCACAAGATGAAAATCAAAAAAACAAAGATAAAGACGGTCCTTTCGGTTTTTGTAATCCAAACTATCTATTAAATAGTAATAATGAACAACACGAAAAAAGGAATTTGATTCGTTTATTGGCACGACAAGAATTACGTAATTCAGAAGAAGATTTATTGGAATTACAACATTTGAATGGTATAATCTCGAAAAATACTAAAGTTTATTATCGACATTCGTCTAGAAATCGACCAACAAGATTTCTATCGTTAGATGCAGAACCTCAAGAACAACAGCAACACCAACAACAAAAAGCTCGCTTAAAAGATATGAAAAATTGTCGAGCTTTAAGTGCTAGTCGTGCTGAAAATCGTCAATGTCGACCTGAAAAATACGGCAATGATCAAGATTTTCGTGTTATCGATCCATTTGTACCATTATTTGTTTATATAATTGGTGGTAAAGAACAAGGCCAAGTTACTGTGTTCCAACGACCGATATCTATGTGGAAATTGAAATTATTTTAAAATACATGACTGATTTTTTTTAGATGGAATTTCAATAACAATAATTAATAATAATTGAAAATAGTTCAAACGACAGGTGCCAATATTTTTTGCAATTAGAAATAGAAATTAGAATCTGCTCTTTTTCTTGTAACAAATAAAACAAAACAAGGTCCAAATCGATTTAGAGATTTTAGTGGGGAATTTAGGAACAGGTCGAGTACAAAACCATCCAAATTAGAGGTCCTATTAGATTTTTCTACCATTTTTTATAGAACAACTACTAGACGTAGAAATAAATAATAAATTCGTCCATGATGCTCCGTTCTATTGAGGTTTATCAGAGCTTTTTCAGCAATTTTATCAGAATCAAGCAAGATTCTGTCTCTAATAAAAATTCGAAAAGCTAATAATACTAATATAAATACTAATAATAATAATATGGAATTTGTGAAAAATTTAATCTAATAGTGAGTTGTCGATTGAAATTATTTTATTTTTAGTACACAAAGTGTTGAAAATAAATTTGATTGTGTTTTTCCGTATAAAAATAAATGAGATACGCGAACAAAATAATGTTGTTGAAATTGTTCTTTATATTGTAGTCAAATAAAAGTTAGAAATAGATGTTCAAATATTGATTTGCATTTTTATTAAGAACTTGTCTCATTTCTCCTCTATTTTCCTATGTCAATTCATCTTTTTTCTCGAAATTGAACTTAATTATCTCTGTTGCAAAATTGAAAATAACTACTTTTTTAGTAACAAAACTACAACTGTTGAAATTCACATTCCCTGAAAGATTTATGTGTAAATCAAATATTAATAGTGCAATTTCAGTTTTTTTTTCTCAGCTCATTTATCAATTTATACTCAAATATAAGCAGTCCATTTTTTTCTTTATAGCAGAAAATTGCGGTAATTAACTGCGATTTTTGTACACTATTGGAAAAAAAACCGAACGCTTTTCTACCAATATCCTATTTTCAAAAGCCGTTATTCATTAATCCATAAAGCTCATCAGGATGGCTTCGATGTTAATAGCAGCTTACAAAAAAAAATCCAATTTTAATCTGCTAATTCTCATAAAATTATAGTCGGTTTAAGTTTCGAGCTATATGGTTGTCGATTCGCGATTACCAATAGCCATTGATTTTTCTATCTCTTTTAATAAGAGAATTAGAATAATTGGTATTCGTTTGGATGTTTCGCTTACTTTGATAGCAATTAGTTATCAAAAAAATTCTGATTATAATCATCAAATTATCTTTTCATGATCGTTAACAAACCGTAGCGAATGATTTTTTAATGAAGTTCGGAGCTATAAAAATGAAATTAATTGATCTATAATATGTACTCGAAGCGAAATGTGGCTAAAATTGATAGTGTTTTTTGCAGCGTTGATCGCAATTCCTGTGGTTTTCTCGAAAGTTTGTGTAAACCATCCAGTTTTGCGGATATTCCAATAATTTTTTTTCAAATTTTCAGCCAAGATATAATTTGGTTCACGAACGGGCCCAATTGTTGGAATGGAACCAGACTCTAGCTGAAAATGTTGTATTTTCCTTTGGAAAATTCAATCGTACTAGCTTCGCTTTAAATGTGGAATTTACTTTATTGAAACCGATCACTGATAAAAAAATTATGGTGATTTATTATTATTGAATTGTTCGTCTAATAATTTCCATTCAATTAATTGAAATATTCCAGTTGGCTATTCTAGTTGATAAACTGTACGGAACTGAATTTAAGCGAACTGGTACGACGCTTCGTATAAATCTTTGTAAATTTTGGCAACGGGATATTTTTGGTATTCGTGAACTATTGGAGCAAAAGTCGAATTTTGAAGCGTGCGATGTCCAAGCCGTCCGTATCCGATTATCAATTATCTAGTCAATTGATTAATTTGATTGAATTAATTCAATTTCAGAAACGATACTATCTCCATGACTTCATGGTAGATGACGAGAAATTCCCACCAATTCTACCATATGGTAGTTATCGCATCGATATTGTCGTTTATCATGAAGATGGGGCACAACTGTTCCGGATGTTTTGGTTTGCGCGTGTCGAACAATTGGTGAATTAATTGAAGATGAATTTCACTGCTTTCGGAAAACTAAAATAAAATTTATCTTTCATTCGATTGGTTCTTTCTTTGTTGTCCAAAGTGATTCTGAAACACAAACTCCTACAATTTGCACAAAAGTTATAAATTCGAATGTCTTCTGAAATCGCTGAAATGTGAGCTTAATCGTTTTCATCGATATTTAAGCGGCTTGCAGACGATGCGCAGTAGCTGGCGCAAGTACTTGCGCTAGTCACTCCATTGTCAAATTTTGAAAATGCGTGCAATAATTTTTTAGTGTTAGTTATTAAATTAACTCATCTCTATTAAAGTTTAAGCGAATAGGTATTTAAGCCGAATCTTTGTTACTCGGATGATTCAATAGTTTTGAGGGAATTTATTTTTTGAACTGCTTATCTAGAAAATCGTATACCGGTTAACAAACCATAACGAATGAGCTTTTGATTAAATCCAAAATTAAATGAGCAAAAATATAATAAGATTTTATCGATCAAATTTATTGTTGAATCGATAATAATCCGAGTTGAATTATTCAAAAAATTGAAACGAATTTTGGAGAGAATTTATAAACGCATTTTTGTTTTTATTAATTATAATTATAATTTCTTATATTTTTATAGTATGAATTTCTTCTGATTTTCGTGCGTTGGACAATTAGTCAGAAGAAGATAAATAATCATCAAGAAGTCGAATCGAATTAAACTCCTGTCATCAAATAAAGTTCTTATTTTGAGCACAATTTTTCGCATTGCTATCTGATGTTTTAATGTCACGTGGAAAATATCAGTATATTTCCATTGTTAGACGTGGGAAAAAAATTTAATTAATTTTCTGTAGATAATGTCGAGTGTATGGAAGGAGAAAAATAAAGGATCAACTTTAATACAAGCTCCTTTTTTTATTGGAAAAGCTTTCAATTGCTTTTGTTTCTATTGATATAATCTGGAATTTTGACGATTCAAGCCGGCACGTGCTTTAATGCTTTAATGTCTTTGAATATTTGGGAAATTTTCCAGACGGTTCATTATGATTCGAAAGATTCAATATCCGCCTACAATAATTTTGATTATATCTAAGAAATTATGTCTCGAGAACATTGACTCTTGAAAGCTTTTGAACGACAAAGGGATGAACAAAAAGAGTATAAAAAAGAAAGCAATTGTTTCCTTTGCACAAGTTTCTTGGCGGATTTTCATTGAGACGATCATAAAAACGGAAATGGTTCAATAAATTCCACGAATGACGATTGTTAAGAGTTTGAAGGATTAAAGTGTGACAATTGTTTGGAAAGTGTAACATTGTTAATTTCGACAACAATTTTCAGAATTTCAATTTATTTACATTAGATAAAGTACAACAATTTAATTTATTTATAAAATGGTTTCGTTGAATGTCCGAGCTGGGCTCAAGCTGCGTACATTCCACGGAACTATAGTCGGCATTTTTTTCATTTCGCATATAAAAAAATTACTTCAACGTCGAATAAATTGAAATTGTAACACAAGAAACATTTAAGCCTCTTTGAATAATTTGATTAATTGAATTTGTGGGCGATGTATTCGGTATTTTCATGCATAAAAAGTCCCATTTCAACTTATTTCATTGTTCCATTCCAACTCTCATGAATTCGAGCTCAACCAGTTTTTCGAACAACTCGTCTCAATAGTGGCCGTCGAAATTCCATTACGTCACAATCGATTATCTACGATTTAAGAGGTGTTTTGATTAAAATAAGAATCGTTGTTAAACTTGTGATAATTGTGTTTTTTCAGTACCACCATTACGTTCAATTGTTATTGGTTGTTGTGTTAGAGGTATCCATTTGTTGAAAATTCTCAGATGGAACACTTCGCGGAATGTTTCTCGGAATTGTCTCGACATTGTACAATATAAAATGAAATTGATTGCTGAATTTGTTAAAGCCAAAA
>JAZBGZ010001416.1:0-17246 GCA_037414795.1 Stenodera caucasica | reverse complement strand
TAAATAATTAAACGCTACGGCATACCTTACGTTAAATTTCTACCAACGAATTCAACACCATGATAAAAGTTTTCATTATACTCTTTCGAACTTTCTGCATGGATTCTATCTGATTCTATCATGATATTTCGGAAATTAACTGATGCATAGTACACCTGCGAAATGTAATATGACCGAAAAAGAAGCATTCTATAGCTTATACAGTATGCTTTTTTTACCAGGGCAAATTTTTGAGAAAAGGCCTTTATCATTGAAATCTTGAGATGCAACTTTTGAAATGTTCAATGGGGTTATCCAGAGATGTTATGAGGCTTAAAAGTGATTGTGTAACTATTTTGGAAATTGGTCAAATTGACGTCATCTTTTTTAATTGAAGTCAAAAAATAAAAAATCTTATTCAAGAACAATAAGAAGGTTCTCATGCATAAGTTTACCAAAAATTAGATCTTAATTTTTGCAAATGAAGCCAAACAAAAAATAAGAAAAATTTGAAGAGGTGAAATAAAAAATTATTTGACTCATCAATAATCAAACAGAAATAGTCAGCTCAAGTGACACCTCATCCCGAAGGTCATTGGAAATGTTGGCAATTAGATCAAAAAATGACACAATTATTCGGTTGTGGTAATCATCAAGATGCACACAAATCACATTATTGTCTTGGTTAAAATTTTTTAGAAAATACTGAAATTCTTTGATTATGATCGAAAAATGACTTTTTTAGAATTTGTCACCTGAATAATTGAAATTACTATCGATATTGGACATTGATCTTTGTATTTTTGAATTGATAAGTTCTTGACAAGTTGAACAGTAAATAATCCGCTTTTCAAGAATTATTCAATTTTTTATCATGATTAACAATGAAGGAGGTTGAGACGAAATTAGCTATTTTTGATCAATTTGGTCAACTAATTAGTGAAAATAAACATTTATAAATCTATTGACTATACAATAAAACGTAAAAAACTACAATTAAGTTCTCAATACCACAATTACCTGATCCATTGTTAATTTTTTATTACAGCAAACAATTTTTATCGATTATAATTTTTACTATAAAAGCTGCACGTTTTTAGTGAGCCTCCGTCAAGAATTTATCAAAATGTTCGTGCAATACTTGAAATTGTTATCAATTTTGTCGATTTTTAGTAAGTATTAATTTTCAGTTTTAATGTGTTGTTTATTAATTTGAACTTCTCACTAAGATCTTGTCGTCTCGAACTTTAATCCACCATTTATTATTCTTGGGCGTGATGCTGAACAGGGTCAATTTCCACACCAAGTCTCGATTCAAGTGAATTTATCGTCACACACTCTACATATTTGTAGTGGTTCAATAATATCAGCAAATTGGATATTAACAGCAGCACATTGTAATCCTAATGATCTTCAAAATTCTCAAATTGTGGCAGGAGTTTTGAGACTTAACGATTCCAATCCTGAGCGACAAGTGAGAAATGTTAAGCGATTTGTCATTCATCCTGATTATTCTTTGTATTTTGATCAATTATTAATTAATGATGTAGTTTCAATTTTTTTTGTTTTTATCACTTAGTAATGGTAGTCAGCATATAATTAATGATACTTACAATTCCTATAATGATATTGCTCTGATCGAATTAGATCAATTACTGAAATTCAATCAATATATTCAACCAGCTTTTTTACCACAAGAAGGATCTGAAGCAACTGGATTAGCTTTATTCTCAGGTTGGGGTAGGAAAGGAGTATTAGAAAAATTACCAAATGCGCTACAAGCAGCAAATTTGACTATTGTTTCAGGTGAAGGTAAATTTGACATCAGTACTATAATTATTATCCGTTTAAGAAAAGTGAGACTCGATACTAGATTATGATCCTGATCATGATTCTTAGCTTCAATAAACGTTGCTCTGAATCTTTGTCTGATCTGTGGATTAGGGTATTCTTAGCCTCATCCTGATTCCATTTATGGTTTCAATTTAGATTTATACTTCTTATCCTGATCTGAACAATAATTAACTATTTTACTTGAGTTCAATTCGATTTCACTACTGACTTATCCAAAGTTTTTCAGAAGAAAATAATTTAATTGAGATATTTTCAATTTTTTTCAAGTTTGCGTTAATTATTACGGGCCTCTTTATGTTGAAGAGGCGAATATTTGTCTACAACCAACAAAATATTGTTGTTGTTGTTGTTGTGGTTGTGGTTGTTTCGGTGACAATGGTGGTATTGTGTCTCAAAATGGTACAATTATTGGTTTGGTGGCTTGGGGAGATGACGTACCTGCTCATAAGGCACCAATTATTAACATAAAAGTTAGTAATTATATTGATTTTATCCAACAATATGTGAAATCTATTTAGCTAGATAACAAAAATATTGATATTATAAATAAATCATTTTAGTAGTGCATTTGTTGTTGTTATTTCTTGAAAATAAACGTGGTAGGAGTATTATTACTCCCACCACGGTAATAAATATAATCTCAGACCGTTTTAGTAAAAATTGACAAAATTATTCGATAAATTTATTTCCATTGTTTCACTCTTTGGAACTCCTCTTCTGTTAAGTTGAAATTATACTCTCTAGATTTTTTTATTACTTTGAGCATAGATTCTTTTTTGTAAAAAACACAAGAAAGCTCGAGATCTTCTCATTTTCAGGTAAACTTATCGAATTCTACTGGAGGATGCTTCTGTAACTTTTCTGGTTGCTGCCACCAGTCTGTTGATTTTATGATGTTGAATAAAAAAGGTAAGAGACAATCTCTTTTAGATGATAATTAAATATTGATACATAAATTGGATTAATTAAACATGTTGAATTTGTTCTTTGAATAAATCAAGACACCGCGATACTTAAATTTATAAATACTTCAAGGATTTTATTTATGTCTAATTTTATGGTAAAATAAGTAATAAGAATTTACTTAAATTTTTTTCTAATAATTGTAATAACTTGCAACAAAACAAAATTACATTATCATTTATAGTAGTTGTTATTTGCTTCTTTTCAAAGTGAAACTTTTATAGCGAGACTAGTGAATCCAAATAGCCTTGAATTTATAATGAAACGTTATTCACTACTTGATTGTAAAAACTAAAAATACTTTTATTCACTCCCGTTGCTGAGGAGCACAATATTTCTCGTTAGTCATGATTTTCCCTCTTTTGTTTACTGCTGTTTATTGATCGGGGGTAAACATAGGAAATTGGTCCACGTTGCCTAGACTACGTTACTGAGGAGCACATCAATTTTTGTTTTTGTGATGATAGTTAATACGATCGAAATAGTTCAAGCAGAAAAAAAAAAAACATAATGAAAAGCAAGCTGAAGTAAAAAGTATAGGAAAAGCAAGAGTCTGTATTGGCATGCACGACTAAATATTTTTCAAAATTAACAGGGACAAATTGAAAATTGTTTGTGAAAGGATCTGGGTTATTTTAAAGACGTTCTACAAGATCCATTAGATGAGTATAGCCTGAATTTCTAGAGAAAATTTTTTGAATTTTCACGAAGACGGTATCGAAATCATTTGGAAAGTTGCAAGGTTCGAGAAGACGTTTGATTTCTTTATCGAAATAATTGAAGGCGTGAATAAGTGAAACTTCCTGATGTTCTAGATCTAGAATTATATTAGGAATATTTCCAAAATTTTGGGCGATGAAAACAAGTTCCGGATATAACTTCGAATTCTGGAGCGATAATTTACATAAAGTGACACTATTAGAAGATCTATCTTATCCTGAGACGGCATTTCTTATGGAAACAAAGTTCTCGTGATAAAACGCGGCAGCTTTAATCCATGTTCTCCATCTAGTAAGAACAGGTGAATCAGGACACAATTGTCTATAAAAATGAACTTTACTGAGTGCTTTCATGAAAACGCGTGGGCTAAGCAAGTTAAATGAAAGAGTTCAGGAAAAGAGATCTGAAGAATTTTACCGGCTTTTAACATGTAAGAAAGTAGCATTAAAACCCAGTTCGTTTTTTTATTCCTGTCCGGGAAAGAAGATCTTAACTAACAGAGACTAATTCGGATATCGATTGGGAGTTCGTTTGAAGAAGAACTTTGGACGCGAGCAAAAAAGATTTGGAGGGGTTCCCGTCTAATGTCCCTATGATAACGTTCCCAATATTTCGGTCCATTTTGTCCGTTGTTTTATCGACGCTCACCCATAAATATTTTCCCGCGATTTCGCGACCTATAACCAGAACCGTTTCGCGATAAATATTGCTTACGCGTTGTACACTCGTTCGGAATGTTATGATGCGTATATTTCTCCAGGAAACTTTGGAAAACTGGATTTCGTAATTTCGAGAAACGAATATTAGCCGAAACCAGTGCTTTACTAAAATCGCTTACGAATTCCGAATCGCAACTAGTTGAGGGACCCGACCGCGAATTGCTAGTGTTAGTGACCGAAGACTGCAGACGAGCGAGATTAGCTTTATGCTTGTTAGTATTAAACTCCCGTTGTAACTTACTATGTATGTTAATATCACAAACCGAACAATAATAAGAAGACTCACATGGATTTGAAAATGCCATTTTGTCACAAATAATTCGCCAAAAGCACTAGAAAAGAATTGCAAGCAAATCTCAAGAGAACTTTAAAGCAACTAAAAAATACTGGTTTCTTGCAAAACTATTCTCAACCACTCGATTTTTAATAACCAATTATAATTTATAGTGTGACGCCAGGCATGAAATTGGAAAATAGGTTTTCACAGATTATTTTCATTGTCAGATATGTGATCGAGAATGAAATGTGTGCTTTCTTCGAGTAATAGATATTTTACTTACCCATTGCTTCTTTAGAGTTCAAAATTCATGTTTGAGTTATCTTGTAGTATGATAGCAGTATGAGAGAGATAGAGAGTGGATGAAGGAGCGTTCTCTCACTGCTATTCAATATTAGTTAGATATAATTGGATCATAATAATCAAAAACAAACAACAATAAAGCAGGTATAAGTAGAACCATCGATTGTGATTGATCAATCTAAGTTCCCACATCACATTCTTATTTGTTTGTCCCAACTAAAGTGTAAGCTCCACAAAACTCTATTGTCTTAAAGTGATCACTGACGATTGTTTGAGATATGGAGCTATTTTGGATATGGGTTTGATGAAAGCTGATTTTCTCAGTTTTTACCAAATTGGAGAACGACTTTTTCTTGTGAATTTCACATTTATTTGAACAGAAACAATAAGGGTACTCAGCTTTTACAATAAAAAAAAATCTCAAATGTTTCACTTTTAGACTTATTTATTTTCCAAGAAACTCCAACTTTTTAGCTGCTCTGATCCCTTTATAATTAATATAGAATTACTTTGTAAGTAAATGTCATAAATACAGAAAGTAAAGGTAGTTTCCTTCATAGATATGTATTTTGAAATCATTTTTATGGTTTTTGTTTTATTCTTATCTATTTATTCAACTCTCATTATAATTCAGATTATCAACTAAATCATTTTCTTCAGGTAATTTCATTAATTTTTTTATACTTGCACATTTTGGCAAAATGTTAATATTTATGGCAATTATCACATTTTTTAGTATATGCATGCAATCAAGTAACTCAAATTTATTCAACTATCTTATGGATAGCCAGATGTTGAAAGATTAGTAAATTTAAATAACTTTGTACAATATTGGAGAACTTGACAATTTCGAGAACTTATGAATTTTGAATCTGTTAAGCTTAGTACACACCAAAAAACATTTGTTGCAAAACATTTAATGACCAAATATACATTTGTATTTGAATACAAGTTGCGCATCCATACCAAAACATTGCAAACAAAACCACTTGAACTACCCTAACAAACTCATGCCCGATTTCTTATGAATGAAGATTAAAAAAAAATTATAAACAATTGGAACTAGTATTAACTTTATGTATTCAAATACTTTCAAGTTTTTAAACAAAATTGATGTGAAGAGGATCACCTCTAAAGTTGATGGTGTTTCAGAAGATACACCTAGTCATATTCTGACATTTAATTCCATTAAATTACCTAAAAAGGTTGAGGTTGCCTCATATTCATTACCTGAAAGACTTTATGTCCCTAGTCCTCTACGTCGTATTAGGTGTCAAAAATTTGGACATACGTCTTTAAAATGTTTGCAGGCTCAAGTTTGTATTTGTGGCTGACCTTTTCATAAAGGTTCTAAATGTGTTGAACCAATCATTCGTGTGAATTGTAAGGGCGATCATTCGGCTCGTGCGAAGAACTGCCCTGTATATAAACAGGAAATGGCAATTCAAGAGATTAAAACGAGAGAAAAGTTGTCTTATTTCGAAGCTAGGAAAAAAGTTGATGTAGCCACCCCAAAAGATAGGTCTTTTGCTAACGCTGCTGCCTCCCCTGCTCAAGTCGATTATAAAAAGCTCTTGACGGAGTTGATTCCTTCGCTTGTTGAAGCGATAAAGAATGTCTTTCAGCCAAAAATTCCTGTTGTTTCTTTATTTAAGCTTTCCAATAGAGAATGTGTAGATCCTGAAGCCAATAAAGGCTCTATCAGTAAAATGCCCGGTCAGCAGTCTGATGCCGGATCGGATAAAAGAAAGAGGCGAGAGTCACAAGAGACCTCGTCTTCGGACGAGACCACAACGGACACTGTTGAGATTTCAAATGTCAAAACACCAAAGTAAAAAAAAGGGATGGAAGAAGGGAAGACCTCGTAAACCCCCACCCAATACTTAGTATTGTGTCGACCCTCTTTTCTTTATTTGTTTAGTTCTTTCAAGTATCACTCACAGATCAATGATACGCTTTTGTTTAACATATTTCACTAATGAGTAAAATTCTCCAATGGACTTGTAACGGTTGCACCCAGCACTATTGTGATTTAAAACTTTTAATTGATGAGATTGATCCTGTTTGTGTATGCTAACAAGAATCACATCTCAAGCCGCACCAGCGATACTTCTTCCGCCACTGGTCAATCATCAGAAAAGATGTTTTTAGGCGCGCTCATGGAGGCGTTGCTATTTTTGTTAAGCAAGAGTTACCATATAATATAGTGCAGTTAAACACTCAATTACAGGCAGTTGCTGTTTGTCTTACAGCCCAAATACGTGTAACAATTTGCAACGTTTATTCGCCCTATGGCAACTGGCAATTTGATGACTTGCAGCGAGTGGTGTCGCAGTTGCCTAGACCACTTCTTTTATGTGGTGATCTTAATGCACACAACCCCTCATGGGGATCTGTGCAGCTCCAAAGTAGTTGTCGAAAGGTAGAGAGGCTAATTGATTTAAATGACTTATGTCTGCTTCATGATGGTAATCTCACATTTTTTATTGCTCGATCTCAGAGCGTTTCCACTATGGACCTCAGTATTGCTTCTGCCGGTTTAATCTCTAGTTTTAAGGTCATGAACGATCTCCATAATAGTGATCACTTCCACATTGTCATTTATATGGGTGTGAACGCCACAAGGCAATCTGCACCAAAACGTTGGATCTATTCCAAGACTGGCTGGCTGGCCTTTTGTGACTCCTTAAATAGTTTTATTATAACGCCTGACTGTGAATCTAGTGTTGACTTGATTACTAATGCCATTCTGCGCACTGCAAGAGATAATATACCCTTGACGTCGGAAAATTGTCCAAAACGATCGGTTCCATGGTGGAATCATGGAATTGCTGAAGCCATAAGAGTGAAAAAGCACGCTTTCAATGTGTTTCGTAGACATCCATCCGTGGATAACCTCATTGCTTACAAGAAATCTGGAGCTTCTGCTATACGATTGGTGTTGAAGAGCAAGAGGGATTTTTGGGATCAATATGTGTCGTCTATCACCAGTAGTACCCTATCATCAGAGATTTGGAAAAAGGTTTGTGCTATTATAGGCTGCGGTAACAGATCTTCAATTGCTCAACTATTTTTGCCATTTGGTAGTGAGACCAGTGATATCCTTGAAATGGTAGAGTCACTTGCTGAACGGTTTGCTTTAGCTAGTAGCTCCAGTAATTATGACCAGTCGTTTCGGAAAGAAAGGTCAACAAAAGAGGTTGACTTAGATTTTTCTTCAAATGAGAGCTTCAGTTATAATGCTCCTTTCACGTTTAAAGGATAAGATAATGCCCTCAGGTTGGCCAGGGAATCTGCTCCTGATCCTGATGAGATCTCTTTCGAAATACTATGCCATCTACCTGATGAATTCAAGAGGGCATTACTTTATTTATACAACACATTATGGATTGCAAACTCGTACCCTGTGCAATGAAAGGAGGCTATAATTTCACCTGTGCTGAAGTCCGATGCAGATTATAAACTGCCTTGCAGTTACAGACCCATTAGTTTGACTTGCTGTATCAGTGAACTATTATCTTGTTAATGATAGACTAATGTGATTTCTGGAATCAAATCAGCTACTTGATAAGCATCAAATGGGATTTCGTCGGCACAGGTCTACAATTGACCATTTGGTTAACCTTGAAAATGTCATTTAAAATTCAGGGATCGGCAGGATACGGTAGACGTATTTTTTGATATTGAAAAAGCGTATGATGTGACGTGGAGATATAGCATAATCAGGCGGTTACATAGTTGGGGACTCCGGGGTAATCTTCTCTTGTTAATATCGTCATTTTTGGAACAGAGAAGATTCCGTGTTAATTTGGGAAACACATTATCGTCATACCGATGTTTAGAGAATGGTGTTTCTTAGGGCTCCACACTCAGATGCACTTTGTTCCTGATTGCAGTTAACGATATTTCACGAGGAGTAAATTTTTCAGTAGGTCGCTCTCTATATGTTATTGAGGGAAAAGATGTCAACAAACATTCAGACACATTCTCAACCCTTATAGCTGATGAGCAAGAAATCAAGGAAGAATTGGGAGATCATACTTGGAAATCTATACAGAATCATTCAACAGTAACCAGCTGTATCACGACATTATTGATTGTGATTCTTGTGTTTTTGATATGGATATCAATTCAATATTTGAAAAGGCGGACTACAAGAAAACCTGAATTAGTACGACCCGCGTAAGAATTTGAGATGCGACCAATTTTCCCATCAGCATCGTTATCCGAAGAATCGTAAAGAATAATGCAATAAAATAAATAACCCAATTGAAGGCAATCGTCAAATTGTATTACAAAACACAACTCAGCAATTTGACGTTCAATTTTTGACCGTATGGTTGAAAAATTCCCCACACTGTAGCCTGATGTCAAACTATAAAACCACTGACAAAAAGTAGTGATGGTTAGTTTTGAACAAACATTAGTAATCAAAAACAAAATCATTATAACATGTCAGCAAATCAAGTTGAGGAGCTTCTCTCGAATTCTTCAGAAGCTGCCTTACAAGTACAGACCTCTCCAGCAAAGAGACATTTAATTTTTCTCTCTTGTATTCGTAAAAATGATGAGTTGTTGAGCTATTTAAAATTATTATGATAAATGAATTGATTTTAATCAATGACTTTTATTATGAGGTTATTGAATATTTAAGATTTAGTGGTTCGAGTTCTAATTCAATCTGTTCTTTTTTTATGTCGATAAATTTCATATGCTTGTAGTATTTTCAATCTCAAATTTTTATCACATTTATGCGATTATTGAATGTGGTGGTTATTTTAATTTGAGTGTGAAGAGACTGAAGAGTTTTTTGATCTTTTATGTTCGTTAATTCTCAATTTTAATTTTCATCTGGTTACACCGATGTTTCGGACATCACAATCTTTGCAGATGATGGAATAAACACCACTATTATCAAGTTTGTCATTATAATCATCATTTAAAGTTGAAATTAAGTTGTTATTTCCATTATAGGTAGTGGTAATATTGAATGGTTTTGATATTTTTGAGAGGCTGTGATATATGTGTTTTATGTTGAACTATAATGTTTCGAATTTTGATATTTGTTTGAAATGTAGAAGGGGTCGTGTTTTATTGAATATTTTTGGTAAAGTTTATCGATCAGTTTCTTATTATAACCATTTTTCTCAACTAGATTTTTGATGATGCTTATAGCTGATAATGATGTAGTAAATTGGATGGAATAAGCGCTCTACATTTAGTGGATTTTCTGAAAATATTAAAATCAAAATGGTTGTTGCATTTTTCGATGGTCAGGTCAAGAAAATTGATTTTATTATTAATTTCATATTCGATGGTACAGCTGATATTATCATTGCTAGAATTGATGTAATTATGGAAATATTCTAACGTTTTATTATTGCCATGCCAGAGCACTAGGATATCATCGACATATCTTTTATATATGATTGAATGTTTTTTAGATGGACTATTATTATTTAGGATGTATTTATTTTCAAAACAGTCAAAGAACATGTCGGCTAACAGTCCTGATGTTGGCATACCCATCGGTAGGCCTTCCTTAGCGTTGAAGATTCTATTATTGAAAGTACAATAATTGGTTTGGATTATAAAGTTTAGTTATTTGGAAAGGTTATTTTTATTAATATTGGTATTTTAGAAATTTTAGTTTATGTAGTTTTGTGCAATTTTTAGCATAAGTTTAATTGGAATGATGATGACAAATGAGACTAGTTTGTAATTATCATTATAATCAACGTTATTCAGAATATTGAAAATTTCTGGTAAATTCTAAATTGTATTTTCGGGTTTGAAATTCAAAATTTTAATCAAGTATTTTCAGCTAATTAACAGGTCAGTGTGTTGTAAAAGGTTGTTATTGGTCGAATAGAACGAGTCGATCAGCTCAACTTTCACCAGTGGAGCGAATCAATCTAGCTCGGCTTCCACCAGTGGAGCGAGTCAATCTAGCTCGTCATAGTCATCGAAGCGTGATAGATGTAGGAATATCCGTCGGTCAACTTGTTGACAGGACCATAATATTGTTATCAATTCCGTCACATATAATTAGTAAAGCAATTCAATCCGGAACAAACTGAAGTCAATGAATCACAGATAGCGCCCCAAAATATTCTCATTCTTTTATCCAAGAGGTGGAGATAATATTGGGTTAATTGGAAACATACACTAATTGAAGCATTATAATAAATTATATTGAAATGAGTGAGAATTAATATGAACAGTCGTATACAAAATTCAATGAACAGTATACATCAAACAATATCCAATAAACAATAGACGATAAACAATAAACAATGTTTATTGTTTATTGTTTATTGTTTATTGTTCACAATAAACAATCTTCAATTAACTATTCACAATGAACAATATACAATAAACATTATAAAATGTACATTTCATAATTTATAATGATGATGCGTGTGAGCATTATGGGTACTAACAAAATGTTGAAAACGCAACAGTAGTTGGAGCAAGGTAGTTAACTCAAAGGTATATTGTGCCGGGTCGTTGGGTTGCGCTATAAGTCGTGAAGCTGGTGTGTGACTGGTGGTAAGTCATGTCGTGGCGGGCTGTATAATCTGAGAAATGAGTCGTTAGTCATTAATTTCATTAATGTGATGTCATCGACTTACATTTGATGATAGTTGTGGTCCAACAATACTAGCAAAGATGTTGTTCGTGGAGAAATTTGTGAGGCAGGTCGTGAGGCAATTCGAGGGGCAGTTAAAGATGTTTTTCCTGAAAATGTAATTTTCTTCACACACAATTATTCATGATTTTGATCTTACCTCTTGCTGGTGGTCAGGTCAATCAGAGTCACTATCATATGCTGGTGCCACATGCCGCACAGGACTTATGTGCAGCTTAGAGATGCCCAGTTTATTTAGGGTCGAAACTCTTGCTGCTCGCTCGCCTTCTGTGAATAGAAGTGGTGGTGGGGACGCATCCATTTGCCAGGGCTGTAATAGCTCGTTCTCCAACTGTGTGAGCTCAATGAAGTCAATGTCTGGAAAGTTGCTCACTTCAACATCATTTACAGCTGATGTTGGTGATGATATGGTTGCCATGTTGTTGAGATTGCCGAAGATTTCAGAGAGAACATTTCTTGTGAAAGTTCGTTTTCTAAATTTAAAGGATCCCTGATACATCGAGTCGTTAACTAATATTCGAATATTGTTTGAGTGCCCCACTCTACTCAATGCCACATAGAGCTGGTCATGTGTAAAGCATGGCTTATTTGGACATATCTAAATAATATTCGGTGTATCAGACAATCTATAGATTAGAAAGGGTTTTATATATTTTATTTTAGTCAAATCCTTATTCTTTTTCAAAATTTCATTCTAGCAGTACTAGTTTCGGGAGTACAACTCTCCAATCATCAGCTGCGCGTTAATATCAAAAGCAGACATTCTTGAAAAACAGTGGCATGAAATATTTTGAAACACTTTATACAACATGATATAGTGTGGTTACACTTATTATAGTATTACAATACTCGAAAATCTTTGATAAATAACTAACTGAACACAATATAATTTTTATATAATTCTTTGAATTTTATTTGACGTGTGCTGACATGCGTATTTATACTGTAAGATGAATGTGTTTGCATATTGTTAACAATACTTGTCAATGCTGAAATATGTTTTTGAGTTTTGTTCTCCAGTCATGTTGAGTGCTCTTGTGTTGATTCAATCGAACGATGCATTCGTAGGACGAAGAACTGCCTTTTGCCAGATATTTGAAGAGTCTTGCAGGTCACCGAATACAAAGCCCTGTAACTCTTCAATCGAATGAACTATCAACTTTTGATCAATTTCAATGAGGTCATCTGCCGCGAACCTTTTCGATTTCTGGAAGATGAGATAATTTTAAACTTTGGCGATGTTTCCTATCGCCTCTCTGTTTTTCTTGAGGTCCTTAAGATATCTGTCGACAGCCATTGCAGCCCGATTTGGCGTCATTGGTACCTCGTCCCATATTATCAAACGCACATTTTTAATCTCAAGTGACTTCTTGTGTTCGAGAGGCCATCCTGCAATTGACTGGTCTGTCAAGTTTAGCAGTAAATGGAAAGCGCTATGACACCCCTCCATCCAATAATGTAGCAGCAATACCAGTCCAGGCCATGGACATGACATTTTTATGATGTCGTCTGCATTAATCGAGGATGGTATTGTAGAGAAATATTATACCTGTACCATCTGGTTTATCAATGAAAATTACGCGTGACGCCAGTCGAACTTCACTATTCTAGAGTGTATCTAGAAGTTCGTCGAACACAAGACGCTGATCCGCATTGAGTCGATGTATGTTGTCGCTCGCATGATTTTGTAGTATGATTGTAGTATGAGTGAGATAGAGAGTGAATGAAGGAAAGACAGTTCTTCCACTCCTATTTAACATTAATTATGATAATCCTCGACAAGTTTGATTTTGTCAAATAAGAACAAAAATATTGCTGAGAAAATTCTGAGAATGTTCAAGTTGAAGTCCAACTGGTTCAGTTATAAGGACTTTCGAGAACAAACATGTCAAGTGGGCTATTCTTAGAAAATATTATTGATTCTTCAGTATTGGATTGAAGTAGAAATGTTTGGCTTGTATAATCGTAATAATTTTGTCAAATTCCATATCTTCCTCTCTAATTCATAAATTAATTTAGTCAATTCGTCGACATTCGAGTATTTCACAGGCTTTAAATTTGCGAGTTTCAGCAAAAAAATGGCCCTATTATAAGGAAATTTGTAACTAGTAACTATGGAAACTGAAAAAGAATCAACAAGGCCTCAGAGAGAAACTGATTCACACACTTGTCCTATTGTAATTGAGATCAGAATCTTTGGATTCCCCATCATCGAAAATTATCGAGCTCATATCATGATTTTTCTATAGTTTCTGATAATTATCGATCATTACAACATTTATTGTAATATTTTGATATAAAATCTCATAATATTTCAGAAATCACATCAGAAGATTATAAAAAACGATTGAGTCAACACAATGTTCCTCCAAATAGTCTCAATATTTTTTGTGATCAACTTTGCAGGTAATTAATCCATTTCAAAAATGTATGATCAAAAGTCTACTAAAAATTATTCAGGTTACTCAGCACTTGAATGTTATTCCTGTCAAGGTGGCTTAACTACACCTTGTGCTGTTATACTTCCAAGTGGTATGTCTGAGCAATGTTCGGGTATATTTGCTCAATGTTATGAGGCAATCAAGAGTTTTCAAAGTAATTTCGATTTTTCTTGATGTTTTCGAATCTAGAAAATTGATCAAAACAGATTATTCCAGATGGTGCAATAATATTATTGGAAAGGCGTTGTTGGAAACCAAATGAAAATAGTACTTCAATTGATTACTGTAAGCAATTTTCGAGTCCTATTGGTAAATTATTAAGTTGTCGTACCTGTAAGAGACAATTGTGCAACAATAGTCCACCTGAAAAATTATTAAACCATTCGTAAAACTAAAATTAGAATTGGTAGATATACAAATTCAATTATGATTCAACAATAAAGATAATAAATCAGTATTTCATTATTTCATTGATTTTATTTTATCTGTCACAACAAACAAAAAACTCTAGATAGATATCTAGAATGTTACAAAATCTCTATCTTCTTTTGCGTCTCATTCAAGAATGTTATCCTAATCTCAATCTATATCAATTATGATTTTTTAACAATATTCCTAACAAATACAACAACTATCATTAAACGTGTTTTTGAAAAATCCAACTAGGGTTCGCGAATTTTCTAGATTATGTTTGACATGCGTATTTTCATTACAAAATGAGTGTGTTTACACAATGTTGAAAATTAATGGTCAAGGTCGTTTGATATTTTAGTTTTTGATTTTGATTTCATTATTTTTATTTTTATTTTTATTTTATTTTTAATTGAATTTGAATCCAATTTCATCCTTTTATTATTATTTCTTTGTTGTATTATAATTTTTTTTTATTACTTATTATTTTTATTCTTATTTATAATTTTATTTTATTCTTTATTTTTTATTTTCTATATTTTTAATTTTTTTATATTTTATATATTTTTTATATTTTTTTGGAGCGAAAACGAATTATTATCATTAACTTTACCCATTCTTTATTGTGGTAATCTCGTTTCCGTTTTCATAGTTGTTCTATGTTGTTGATCTTGTTTTGTATGAGGTGATTCAGTTTTATTTTTTTATTGTATAAACTCCTGTAACAATTGGATTTTTCCGGTAGTGTGCTGTATTGTATAGGTTGTCTGTCTATTTCTTTATTATAATTTTATAATATTCGGCTGAGATGTTTTGATGTATTGTGAGTAGTTCCATGTTTATATGTTCCAGTTGATTATATCGTTTCTTTTTTTCAGATTTTATAATGTTTCTTTGTATGATATGAACACCACAATAAAGAATGGGGTGAATTTAATAATAATAATTCGTTTTCGATCCATCCAAATTTTATTAACATATCAAATATATCATTCAACCCTGCAGAAATTGAACTACTATCTAACAACTATAAATAAGCTATTATTAATAATACTAACAACCTACAAAATACAACAATAGACTTGGACTCAGCAATTTTAGGACACAGAGATGAAATTGAAATCAGATCGGAATGCGTGAAATTGATTAAAAACTTGGAAAAATCAGAAAAATATTATAACAAAATATCTTAAGACCTACAATATATTTATGAAAATCAAAAAACTCCAAAAAATGTAAAAACACTAATAAACAATATAAAAACAAAAATCGCTAAAAACAATGCAATACTCACTAATGCTGATAAAAACGCGGGTATAGTAATAATTAAAAAACAACTATACATAAATAAAACACTAGATTTCATTGAAAATAATAATTACACAGAATTGAAAAAAGATCCATCTAACAACATACTAAAGCCAATAAAAAACTGCATAAAAAAATCTAATAATACATTCAAGGAATTTGAAATCAAAAAAAAACTAAACTTATACCTATGAACCCAAACGTTCCAAAACTATACTCATTGATTAATCTACACAAAAACAATCAACCTATAAGGGGCAGCATGCAGAGGTTTCTAGTAAGACCTGCGGGGCAACGGAGCGGGGGGAAGAGCGATAAAAGCGTCACAGTTATCAGGACCGCATCGGCCCATGGCAACGGCAAATTCTTGGGTACGAAATTGGACTCGCACTGAACTTTGCATTGTGGTTTTTTCCAACAAATATCGGAACTATCAACTATCCAAATATTTTTTGAAATATTAAATTAATATAAAGAAATTTATTGAACAATGTCCTTCCGAAATTTAACCCGATTACTGGCACACTAGAACCCACAAGGTGTAATAAATACCTGTAGATCTACTTGAGCGACTGAATTATTGTATTTAATCAATTAGAGTAGTAAAACGATTGTAGCACAATTGTCTGACTTCTGAGAAAGAGGCCCATCTGGAATTGAAGAGCAATTAAAAACTGAATTAAGTGATATCATATTTTCTTATAGCGTTTGTCAAAGATTTTAAATTAAAAATCAATCAAAAAATGAAGTTATTGTAATTTGAATATTGATAATGACAATCAAATGATTAATTGAGAAGAAGTCTTGCTTTCAATAAGTTAGAAAACTAAATCGACTTTTTGGCGTCCACTAGGGTTCGAACCTAGGTCTCAATCTTTGCCGAAGGTGTGTTCTGACCACTAAACTATTGACAAGTCTGCTTTATCAATCGAACTGTATTTTAATATACAAATTGTATTATTGTAATTTATTTTAATAGAAACTTCTTCAGCTATCTATACCTACAACATAACATAAACCTACCACAATTTGTATACTTATTTAACCTAAATAAATTGATCACATTTTTAATTAACTTTTCAATAAGTCTATTTTCATTTCCCTCCTTATCAATTATGAGCAATTGATGATTAGTAAATTCATGAAAACAGCCTTCGATTGACTAAATTCATCTTTTGAAAGAAAACAACAGAAACAGATGAAAAATATAATATTTTTAACTTGTGAAAATAAAATCTACAAGTGTATAGAAATATAAAACTTGTGAATTTCTTTCATCGCGCTTGAAGAAATTTTACTTCGAAGCTTTATCTTTTTCTCAAAATTTTGAAATCAATCTTTTATAAGAATGTTCATAGAATTGCAAAATTATCACTCTCAAACACACATGTATGTGTAGAAGTGACAAAGATACATTGTGCTCATTTGGTGGTTCAATAGTTTTATTGAAAAATATTCACATCCTCAATCTCAGTTGCACTTGTTATTCCACAACTGTAGGTGTTGCTGGGTGCTAGTGGTGTCTGTGTATCAATTCTTACAACTCAATTTTTTGGAAAATAATTAAACTATTCGCAATCAAGTGACATAAATATTAACAGTAATAATAGAAGAGGAAA